>JAQJVL010000030.1:3970266-4110266 GCA_035578905.1 Stictocephala bisonia | reverse complement strand
TCATAAATTTCTACTTGTTGTTGAGGTTTGGATGAGTGCACCTGTCCTGATAAATGCCTGGACGAGCCGATCTCTGATAGTGCAACAGATTGATTAATTTATTAAATTTCCAAAATAAACATTATCGGATTTAGTGATGTGTTTTAATGTGAGATTCTCCCCGTGGGGATGACGTAATTTTCACTAAGGAAAGCATTCATTATATCATATTACATTAACAATACAGGCCCTAATAAAGATAAACAATTGTTCTTTGTTTTGAATTAAAATAGCTTTATTCCCTTAAGTTGCTTGTCAAAAACATCGTAAAAAAAAATACATTTTTACTTGCAACGGTTTCGACTTGGGTTTGATTTTTAAATAATATAATTGACTATTTTAAAAGGTTACAAGTTCCGAGGTATTCCTGTTTAAAGCGAGGCTACATTAGCTCATTTTGGTCACATTCTTAGAAAAAAAATTAACAAACCGTAAACCAAATTCACCTAATTTCCCAAAGACGTAATAGTACACATAAAAGCCCCCTTACAACTGCCTTATTAGAAACACCATATCTTCATAATTAGGTGATAATGAACCATGCGTTATTGCACTGCACTATCTCCCTAAAATAAATAAACAATAATTGTTTGACAGAAAAATAATTATAATTCTTTTCTTCAAAATGCCTTAAATATCTTTTAAAGTTTGTTTTCTTATATTAAAATATACATTACTGTAACTAATATTTGTTGAATGTACATAAAAAACAACCAGACAGGGTGTTATAGTGTACTTACCCATTGAAGGCGTATCCGGCGAAGGCGGTGTCGTAGGGGTGGTAGACGTGGTAGGGCCATGTCGCAGCGCCTGCTGCAAGGTTCTCCTTCAGTTCCAACCCCGCAGCCTACGAAAAAAGGTTAAAAATACAGTATTAATTTTTCAATTAAGGCAGTGCATCAAAACTAAGTTTAATCAAGAAACCGTAGGAATACTGACGTTAAATATTTAAAAGTATCTTATTCCCTCCGTACTTTAACACTTGATACTTAAGGCAATGAACGGCGAAGGTTAGAAAGAGGAAAAGTTATACTACATTGCATTTTCTCGAACAAGTTTTATTTTCTAATTGAATAACATAATTTAATAAACTCATCAGCCTAAACGATACCAGATCTAGAAATGAAAACATTCTCAGGCAATGAAGTCATTGCTTGAAGCCAACACCTTGACATCTCTGCAAAACTCAGTACACGCATCTTATATGTTTTAAAGCAGATTAAGTAACTTATCAACGCTGAAACAACCAAGATGGCATATTTATCATTATTTGAAACACACCTGATATATGGAGTGGAACATCAGCAAGAAATATTCATAGAATATTGATCTTAAAAAAAGCTGTGGGAATCTTAGTGGGACTTGGACTGATGGAGATCTGCAGAGAAGCATTCAAATGCATGGGAATCCAGGTAGGAAGTAGTGGATAGCCCAGAAATATTTAAAAATGGATATATACGCCAACACCATACAAGATATACTGGATTCTACTATCTCCCAAATCACCGCCTCCAAATTTATGAAAGATCACCATCGGATGCGGGAAGAAAAATCCACAACCTCCAGAGCTGCGACTAAAAAGAGGAAATGCACTCAAAATGGCACTGCACGAGTGGTAGCGGACTAACCCGTTCTACTCACTCAAAGAATACTTACAAAGAACCATTTAATCAACGTTCAATTTTGCTCTTGTCCTTTTTTTTAACCAAATGTGATGCATAACACTAAGTAAAATTAATCTTTAATCTCAACATTTTCAAAATTTATTATTATCAAGTGTAACACACTGGGAACAGGATGGCTGTAACATTCTTGGCGCCACTCACCGCCCTGACCTAAGGCACAGTGACAACATTCTCAAGGCATGACGTGTAATTCTCCACGCAAGACGAATATCAATACTGTATAAGGTAGCCGTGCCCTGGGAATCTGCCAGGTTACTCAGCAAGGCAAACTTTCGTTTTCTAGGAAGACCTAAACTACAGCCGTTCTGTTTCTGCATTTGGTTGATACAAAACGGGAACATCAATCCACTTTGTTGGCCGGACCGTGGTGAATGGCAAGCGGGTCGTTAGGAGGCTGGCGATGTGCAGGAAAAAGCGGTTAGTGCTCTGGAACAACGTCCAAGTCGTAAAATTAACTACAACGACTGTTTGTGGGAATCGCAGACTATTTAGCGTTTTACAATTTTAATGGGTTCTACCTGTTAAGTGCGTAATTCAATTAAACCAGCTACCAGAGGTACGTGACTAGGAGAACTCCTGTGTATTACTAGGGATTTATACATTTGAATACTGTTTGTTGAATATAGTTTGTTGGTTAGAGATTTATGTGTTTTTGGGAGGACAGAACGTCAAGTATTGTATGTTTGGGAGGATAGAACATCAAGTTGTAGTGATGTTGGGAGGACAGAACGTCAAGTAGTAGTGTATGTTTAGGACAGAACGTCAAGTTGTAGTGTTTGTTTAGGAGGATAGAACATCAAGTTGTAGGGATGTTGGGAGGACAGGACGTCAAGTAATAGTGTATGTTTAGGACAGAATGTCAAGTTGTAGTGTTTGTTTAGGAGGATAGAACATCAAGTTGTAGTGTGTGTTTGAGAGGACAGAACGTCAAGTTGTAGTGTATGTTTGGGAGGACAGAACGTCAAGTTGTAGTGTTTGTTTAGGAGGATAGAACATCATGTTGTAGAAATGTTGGGAGGACAGGACGTCAAGTAGTGGTGTATATTTGGGAGGACAGATCGTCAAGTTGTAGTGTTTGTTTAGGAGGATAGAACATCAAGTTGTAGTGATGTTGGGAGGACAGAACGTCTAGTTGTAGTGTATGTTTGGGAGGACGTTGTAGTGTATGTTATAGAGGACTGGATGTTTTTCGATGGTTTGTATAGTGTTTGTTACTGTACAGCAAGTGTACTGTTGGGCTATTTCGAGTAGAATGTAGAGTGGTTACATGAAACGACGAGTTGTGTGTTTAATGGTTCCTCATGAATATATTGAAAAAGTTATATAGTGTGTTTAGTTTCCTTCTCCTACGTCTATGCAACTGTGCACTGGATATCTAAGTCAGAAAATTATGATAACTATAAACAAAAGTCAACTCAGTTCGCTTTAGTACAGTGACAGCTAGGATAACTTCTGTCTATATATACCTGGGGAGACGAAACAACGTCTCCACTATTCGTCATAAAAACAGTGAGACTATTCGTCGAACCATCTGGGTTGTTCTCATCCAGCCACTGTTTGGTAGGGTCGTCCCAGAGCGTTGTGAGTGGTTTCCACAACCCTTGAGCGTTAAAAAATAAGACTTAACGGTAGGAACTGAATATTTTCCCTTAAGTTCATTTGAAAGTTACCAGGGACTCTATCGGATTGTTTCAAAGGGTTAGAATTGCTATTTTTACAATGGCTAAGCTGTCATGACCATTATAAAGTGTGACTAAAGAAACCCAAGTTCGAGGATAAGTAAAGGCTATCCCGATACAGTTCATTTTCATAACAAGAACTTCTTGATGATCCAATTAGTTACTTTTCGATTTGTATCCTTCTTTGTTGATACTTGATCCACGTTTTGAAATTGAAAAATATTGTAAATTAAGATTTGACTCTCCTCGTGTGATCAAGACGATCTCTTTTCCATTTTCTTACACTTTATTACGAATTCTATAGGGCTACGTCTTTTTGTTGAGAGTAACTGGTTGAGATTCTAGTCAGACGGTGTTTTTAGTTATCTCGACACCTGAGAGTGAGTGGGAAAAGGACATTTATTATTCATAAAACCGTCGCAGAATTAATTAATTACTCTTTACATTAACCATAAGCGTTTTTCGCAGTTGCTGTTCAGTTCTTATTATTTTTATCAGCCAGTTTGGATGCAACCTGCAAGACGTCCGTGCACCTCCAAGACCTAGAGAGGATCGCTGTCCGTCGAGGCAACATACCATCACGCCAGGAACATGGCGGGCCATACCGCTGCTGGTCAGGATAGTAGGACTGAATGTCCGCCTCTCTACAACTCCTCAGGTTACATCGTCCCTACAAGGATCCTTGCAGGACCTGTTCTGTTCTACTAATGTCACAACATGGAGTCCTTTGCTTCGGTAATCCTCGGCAAACTGGTTTCCCCTGCGTCAGGTTGATAATGATAAGCCAATGAGGTAATGGGGGTCCCGTGTTAATTGGATTATTTGGAGGTGAAACTTACAAGGAATTTCAATCGGTTTAGACAATTTTGGGCAGGTGGAAACTGTTTGTTGTGACACTTTTTAAGACGTGGCGGAATTTTTGGCTCATTCGTGAAATATCAAGATTGCCATTTCCTGTTTTACCCAAACATATTACTGCTATCACGCAATAAGAGTTGTTATCTCTAAAATCACCAGCACTTATGGTGATGTGCTGCTTTCGATCAATATGGAGACAAAGTGCTCTGGAGAGCGTAATAACTGTTCTTGGTCCTCCTATACGACTCCGAGCCCACTCCAAGGTTGCCAATGGACATTACTAGAGATTTCTGGATATATAACCGAGAGTTGGTAGCCAGGGTTTTAAGTCGTTTTGGGAATAGACGTCTGCTTGGTTTCTCAGTTAGCAGAAAATCAGACCAGTACTAAGTGGTTCGGATTTCACTTAAAGCTGTAAATCCCTTAATTATCCTGGCAATTGGACTATTATTAATTGGCCATTTCTAAGCCTAAGTAGATTTCAATTAGTAAACAGACTACATAACTTATGTATAGACTCATACATTCTTGCACTCATTCACTCTCTCCTACATACACAAGCTCTGTCAGCGTCTCAAATGGACATGTATAAAATAGCCGAAAATTGTTATGAAAAGGGTTAAATTAGTTCAAAATGTAAGAACATTATTCAACCAACTTCATAATGAGGTCTATAAAACAATTTTGGTAAACTCATACTACATATGAATGATGAACGAATGAGAACGACTTTATTAAAAGAGAAAGATCGACTTAAAAGTCCCTTTAATATCTGAACTTGAGTTATTATCCGATCAGAGATCGTGTTGGTACAAGACAAAGGTCGTGGAGAAGACAAGTGCGTGTAGTTCAGAAGGTCGTGTGAACCTTCCTTATGAAAGAGCTAGGCTAAGGTTTGGAACAAATGGAAGTCTTTGGCGAGCTGTGACAAAGCTACAGTTGACAAATATGACATCTTGACATTTCCGGTTGACAAACAGGTATAGATGTTGACCATCGGTCTTGGGGCCTGAGGAATGTAAACAGAGCTGACAGTAATGACATGTGGCCGGACCGCTCCCACGCCGGAGTCCGTGTCGAAAGTGACATAAAGAAAGACCCGTGTTGATGTTGTGTTTTGTGTGAGCACTACAGAGAGTTCTTGGACTGAAGTAGACAGATCTCAACGGATGCTCTGTACTTATATTTTCGTTTTTATATCGACCATATTTGGTTCCTTGGCTTTAATAAGATCTCAAACGATTTTTGTACATCCAGAAGAATAAAGCATGCTTCTATTAAGAAGAAAAATTAGAACAACACAATATTTATTGGTATTAATATTGTGAATAAAAAATACCAAACAGAAGGGAATGGCAAATTTTACCTAAGAAGATGGTGTATAGGGAGATAGAGTATGTAACTGAAAAGAGAATCTCTTTAATGAGAATATCAGAAAATAGATTTAACTAGCAGAAAGTGGAAAAATTATAGAAATTGAAAATATCGTCCACTTTAATTAGGGAAATGAAAGAAGGCCCTGTGAGTTTGTCCTATAAATACAGAATTTTTGGTTTAGAAAAGAAAACTGCTAAGATTTACCCTGTATCTGGCTAAATTTTGCCAATAAAATGTATCTCCACAGCGGCCTTCACAATCGGATATTTACGTTATTATAGTTCAAATATTGACAATATCTACATCATGTATATAACACTGGAACCGGAAGTAGTTTACTGTGTTTTGTAGCACAGCTTTTCTTAAACGAAAAGGAACAATGGAAAATACGAAGAAGAAAAGCTAGTTGCCAAAAGTAAAAGCAACTATAGTCTGAGTTCATCATTTTGCTAGCACTAAATTCCTACAGAAACCAAAATAATTATTTTACAAATTTATTTGTTTTATAGACCAGGATTTTTAATACTAATTAGTCTTTAGTGTTTACTAAAAATAATTCTAGTGAAGTTTTTTTTTTTTTTTTTTTTTTTTTTTTTTTTTTTTTTTTTTTTTTTGAGGGGAATGGTTTCAATTGTACTATAACACAGTTTTGCATTCATGTTAATTATAGTACACCTCATTGTTTACCCAAATAGCATATTGTAATACCCTTATAAAAAGCTAGCCAAATTTATAATATTTAGGCTATCTTGAAGTGTCGGATTTAGTAAAATAATATTGTTTCCGAGGCATATTTTTTATATTCGAATTTTTCCTAAGTATAACGTTCCATAAAAAGATTTCTGTTCAGGAATATATAATATTTTTACACATACAAGATCCTCTGGTTGATTGGGAGTAAAATTATACCAAAATTGAGTAGGTTTCTGTAGTTTTAATATTTTTTACTAATTAAAAATAAAGCCCGTAAATGCGTAAAAAACACCCGGCAACAACGGTAATCAATAGGCGGATCGAGGGTGAAAACACTGAAGGAAAAAAAAAGAAAACAAACATTAAGAGTTCTTTCAGAAGCAGAAAGAAAGGAAAGTCGATAAAACGAAGGAAATTGGGCGTCAAGATGATCTAATAGTAAGAAATAGAGAAAGATGAAGGACTGAAGAAACTGACTAATTAGTAAATTGTATTCTTCTAAATATACTACATTTAGTATATTTATGCTAAATGTGTGTTACAATTACTATCACCACATTTTTAAATCACATATTTTCTGAAAATGGCCTTGAAAAATTATCAAAATATTTGTCAGAATATCTACAGGCAGTATTGAAAACAGCAATCCTTACGGCGTCCATGCGCGTTTCTGTGAAGGAAAAATTAATTATTAACAGTAATAATCTCTATTGATTATAAAATTATCCATATGTTGTTGATGTAACAAGTTCAAACACAGAACACTTGACCATTTATAAGACCTGTTTTCCTTAATGTTGTTGGGTGTACCTTAATTTATAGTACACATAAAAAAAGTGGAGACTTAATTGTCTTGAGAGAGTAGACCACCTACTACATCATTATTTACGCCTATAGTAAGAAACCCCAAAGTTGGTGCCTACATTTTCGACTCACTTGAAATTTCTAATCACCTAAGGGCACCTTAGTGGACCTTTGTTGAACTTTAGCTCACTTCGCACGTAGCTAGAAAGAATTATTTCAGCTATTTTATATAGAGTAACTGACTGTAGAGTAAGTTGCTTAGACTTTCAACACAGGGAATCAGGAAACCAGGTAATATCTTTATGAATTCAATGGTAATGTACGCTCGCAAATTGAATCAACTTACTAAATCACGAAAACAGAAGAAAAGACTGAAACTTTTACCACAAATACAATATTTCTACATTCTTTGACAAATTTATGGTAGCATATAACCAAATATTTTATTTGAGTAAGTTACTAGAGGGGAATTTTCAAATGTATAGTATATTATATTGTTTTGTGATATTTTCATTAAAATTACAGTTTATTGATCTATATAAAACATGAAAACATTGAGCTAACTAAACATAGAGGAATATTTATTTCATAACTTGTCATTAATTTGAACAGGTGTTCGTGGTGTTCATTGATAGAACCTTCATCTGATGTAAAAATAAGCAAAAGAATAGTATTCATGATTCAAGTAAACCTTGTTCTCAATTACGGTTTTTGTACGTAATTTTAGTAACACACAGTTAACTCGTCAAACAACTGGAGATATTAAAATGTAGCGGGTGATAAACACTCCTTTGCTAGTAACTTGGATGCTCATCTACCTACCGTCGTTGCATAAACATGTGTATTCTTTCTATCCAACTTAATAAGTCGCTAACAACGAAATATCCTCGCCAGGGATTGTTAAAGAGCGAGGCCAGCGGTGGAACTATGTTTCTCGCGCAGCGAACAACTCAAATCACCCCCGAGGGGCGGAAGAGTCTCGGCGCTGAAAGATATTCGAAAACTCTTTTCTGCGGCGCATTACAAAAGTCACCACAACTCTGGTTTGATGAATGGCTTCACACCCTTGCTAATTAGGGGGATGAAAATCGAGGTGTCAGCGTGAACAAAGGTAAACATCGCAAAGAAAGTCTAATTAAAGTCTCTTGCTCGAGTACCGTTGAATGGAAGGGACGTTGTGTGCGTGTGTGATGGCTACTACCTTAACGAGCCTTTTCACATTTCACACAACGCACAGACGTCTTTCAGACGTCACACGTCATAATGCGTAGTAATTAATGATCGACCTAGGCCAGACCATATTGTGATACTAATTATTAATGTACAGGCGTCATTTTTTATTTCCCGCCTGTCAGTAGATAGCTCAATTGAGCTGCGGGCTTTTGTCGCGCCTCATTGTGCCCGATTCTAAAGCTTTCGCCCGTTCCCCGTTCCCCGTTCGGCCGTTCAATTAGGCTTACCGGAGAAAATACAGGAGGTTTGTTTGGAAAAATATTTGTAATGGAAAGAGGAATGTAGAGGCGGAATCATTACGCGGAGGTGCTATTGTCGGCTGTCCTGCAGGACAATGACCGACTCCAGCGCGGGTGTAATGTGTGATTAACAGCCGTGGACTGGAGCTGGAACTGTTTTTCTCTGTTATCGTTTCAATTGAAGTTTTTGGATCGGCTGGCTCTGATTGGAGTTTATTACTCTTGTTTAACAATGTGCTGCTCCCTCTACATTGTTTCTACCCGAGTAAAATAGGCGCTCGTTTGATTGTTCACAGTCGTTTTCCGCTGTGAAAAATGTTTAGTCAGACGGCGAACAATGTTTTCCCCTGCTTGAATGTTGGGTTTTATAACTTTTTACCAGATTTATTTGTACTAACAACCAAAACTCTAACTAGCTAATGGGTGTTTTTGAGAATTCATTTGGTTTTTTAAAAATAACATTAACTCGCAAATTGTTCGTATTTACAACGTAGTTTAGAAATGTTCTTCAAAACAGAATAATTCGACATTAGGGCCAAATATGCATTTTCAATGGATTCGCGTTGCCTTACAAGCTAGGAGTTTCTTATTGTTAAATATTAGGCCTACGGTGTTTTTTGAAAATCATAGGTTTGTCTAGGGTCTTCAGCATGCAGGTCGAATATCTTATCGAACATTCATATAATTGACGCAAAGACCTACATAAGTTAGGTTGATCTGATTTTGGTAAAAATAACATCAAGAATTAAAAATATCTCTTTTTAAACCTATTACAAGAATATGATAATTAATTTGATCTTTTCAACAGTTAAGGTTTTTTTGTATACTGAGGCTAATTTCATAAAATATTTTTAAATACAAAAATATTTTAATCGTCTGATAACGACCTGAACGATAAATATTTACGTTTGTATGAGGCTGTTTTTCACAGTCTGTTAGCAATCTAAATAAATCATAGAGTGATTTTTCTATATTTGAAATAAAATAGTTACCAATCTACTAAATAAAACAGTAAATTAACAGTTTTAGCTCTTTAACCATGCAAGTTTACCTGATCATTTAAGAACAAACCATTTATACTGCATCGTATTTAAATTTACCATAGTAAAATAATTTCTCTCAACCCAAATCTTGAGTTGTATCACATAACAATTTTACATTTTAAACAATTTCTAAGTGTTAAAGCTACCAAACAGTAAGAATTGGGTAGTATATTGGGCTTGGAGCGTATTTAGGATAACAACAGTATTACAGCCACTCCGCGAGCTACTCGATCGACGCGTCTATAAAATGTTTTTAGTTCAGCAAATAACCAGTTGACTTGCGATTAACCACTCACTGCTGAACGAAGAATTGCTCCCACTAGTTATGAGTGTTCAAATGTTTTTAATCAGCTAGTAACCAATTTACTTGTGATGGACTACTGTCTGTGGAAAAACATGCTCCTATTAGTGATGCACTTGTAAATGTTTTTAGTTTATCTGGTAACCAGTTGACTTTTGATGAACGACTCACTGTGGATTTAAGAGTAAGCTATCTTTGACTTCTATTTATAGTTTTATGTGGTGATCCACTACCCCTGCATGTGCATTTACCAATGTTTACATTTTGTTTCTGCTTAATGGATTTCTAACTATTTGTAATTATTGTGTTTGTAGACCGACAAAATCAGGTACATTATTATTGCACTTCTACTAGGTCACCTCCAAGTGAAATGTCAAAAAATCTAAATGCTATATGCCACATTTTTTTTTCTGCCTATCATGAACGTTATTGCGTAGTTACACCATATACAGTGGTAGAGAGGCAATTCAATCGTAACCCTCCCTAAGTAAAGACACGGTTTACTTAAGCCTTGATTGGTTAGTTATTCCCACGGCCGGTGCTGAGATAACCTCAATCAGAGAAATGACAACTATAAAACTAAGTAGTCCAGGACGTTGTATGTACGCTTTATTTGAAATTTAAATGCGTCGAAGTTTTCTCTGTCAACGTAAGACAATAAGGAGGAAAGTGTCGGGGTTCTTGACACATTTTTAACGGGGTTTACACTTGATTACATTAGCAGGGCTAATACGGTACAGAGCGGACACGAGTGTCGGTGCATTACCATACAATATTCAGGTGACGCCGAACTGAGTCATGTTTTGGGTTGCAAATGAACGCTGTTTGGGGCTCATTGGGTAATTTGTTGTTCGTTTGTACTTCGGTCGGTTGGTGAATCACACTGGGGAATTTTATGTTGAAGTGTTGAAAATTGACGTACAGTATAATTAAATTAATAAGAATAGGGGTTGTCGTTTTGAATTTGACGAATGTACACAATTATCACTAAATCTTTGATAATTTTGATGATATTTGGAAAGATGATAGTTTTTTTTTAGCGTAGAGACCTACTAACAAATGACTTCTCAGAATTACGTTCCTAAGACGTTGAAACAGTCCCTCAACGATTCCATTTTTCCATAAAAATAACATGGCGTTAATTTAACATTATCTGTAACAATAATAATTGACAGTATCATCTGATACAGAAACAAACACGACACAAAAGCTTAGTTAATTTGGTTTTCATTGTGAAATCTTTAACGTAATTTCTACTAACTCTGACATAATTGCCCTACTTTGCATCTCTCTAGACTAGACTTACAGGGGTTTCTACACAATAAAAGTTGGTGATAGATAGGCTGAGCTTTTATGTGACTGCAGGACCACGGAGAGGTGGGTAAAAAGCAAGCTTGGAGAACCACCTTTTAGCGAAGCAAGATCTGTCGACTACTATTGTGTGTAATTTGTCAGATAAAATTGCTCGATTAATGTGTTTTGAACACTTAGAAAAGTTTCAGCGTGAAAACTAGAACACGATCGGTTTTGTATTGATATTAAAAACCTAAGATGCCTTAATTATTATATCTGAATTTTACCAACACTCATTTTAACAAAAAAGAAAAAATAATAAGACCTGTTAGAACGCCACTAGATAAAATGTTGTCATATAAGAATTGCACATGAATTTAAAAATAGTAGGAATCACCACGTCTAATTAGGTATTTAAATGTTATAGTCCAAAGCCTTAAAAGGTCATAGTCCAAAGCCTTAAAATGTCATAGTCCATAGCCTTTAAATGTCATAGTCCATAGCCTTAAAATGTCATAGTCCATAGCCTTTAAATGTCATAGTCCATAGCCTTAAAATGTCATAGCCCATAGCCTTTAAATGTCATAGTCCATAGCCTTTAAATGTCATAGTCCATAGCCTTAAAAGGTCATAGTCCATAGCCTTAAAAGGTCATAGTCCATAGCCTTAAAATGTCATAGTCCATAGCCTTTAAATGTCATAGTCCACAGCCTTAAAATGTCATAGTCCATAGCCTTAAAATGTCATAGTCCACAGCCTTAAAATGTCATAGTCCACAGCCTTAAAATGTCATAGTCCACAGCCTTAAGATGTCATAGTCCATAGCCTTTAAATGTCATAGTCCATAGCCTTAAAATGTCATAGTCCACAGCCTTAAAATGTCATAGTCCATAGCCTTAAAATGTCATAGTCCACAGCCTTAAAATGTCATAGTCAATAGCCTTAAAATGTCATAGTCCATAGCCTTAAAATGTCATAGTCCACAGCCTTAAAATGCCATAGTCAATAGCCTTTAAATGTCATAGTCCATAGCCTTAAAATGTCATAGTCCACAGCCTTAAAATGTCATAGTCCACAGTCTTAAAATGTCATAGTCCACAGCCTTAAAATGTCATAGTCCATAGCCTTAAAATGTCATAGTCCACAGCCTTAAAATGTCATAGTCCATAGCCTTAAAATGTCATAGTCCACAGCCTTAAAATGTCATAGTCCATAGCCTTAAAATGTCATAGTCCACAGCCTTAAAATGTCATAGTCCACAGCCTTAAAATGTCATAGTCCATAGTCTGTAAATGTGATAGTCCATAGCTTTAAAATGCCATAGTCAATAGCCTTAAAATGTCATAGTCCATATCCATAAAATGAATCTACTGCAAGCAATTGCGGAAATATTAATAAATTTTTTTAATCCTTCTTTAACGCTGTAAAAAAAATCGATTAACAGTATTGTTACCTGATTTATTAGGGGCGTCTTTCTGTTCTGAAGACTAATTTAACATTATCTATAATATTGACCCCAATTGATTTTCCTTGGATTCATATTCATATGTAGGAATATTGGAAAGAAAATACATGTATTCGTGTGATAAATGTATTACCAACCTATATTATTATTTTCAACGAAATCACGACGATCGGTAAAAGGCGAAAGAACCAGAGAGAGGTTGAAAGTGATACCGATACAAGGTACATTGGTTAGAAGAAGGATACAGTCAGTGTGTGGGAGGGGGCAAGTAAAGAAGATGGGAAATAATGCCGAGGACAGCCTTGGAGGAAGAGGAAACAGGACGAAGACCAAGAGGAAGACTTTGAGTAAGGAGAGAAGACCAAGTGTGGAAGGATGTGGAGAGAAGAGGAATACAGATAATATAAGGAGGAAGAGGAAACCTGGAGGGATAGACAACAATGGAAGAGGCTGAGTGGGAAGACCTGTGAAAATGGAAACATCAACGAATGATGATGATGATGATGATGATGATGATGCAGTTTCGATATGTCTATCTTGTTCATCTATAAAGCTCCTGAGATTTGATTTACAGCCATGTCATAATCTAACATTAATTTAAAAACGATAAATTCAGAAGTTTACGTTTATTGGCCGTGTTAAGTCTGAATTTCTCTTATCCCATAATTAGCATGTATAATATATTCTGCAAAATGGCTGCCTGTAACAATTCTGCGTCCAGTTAAACAGTTTGGAGCGGTATGTAGGCCAGTCAGTGCATCGACAGAAAAAGGGGCTGTACTAATGAATGACTGCTTATCATATCAGACATGTAAATGAGAAAACAGCTGACCGAAAAGAGACTGAAGGCGTTTTTGTCTAAAAGAAATCACTAATTAACAAGTGTGGATTAATAAGAAACGTTAATTATGAAGAATCCGAGGCTCAAACGTAGCAGAAGAGACACTGGCGTCTTTCTTGTTCCCTTGATTGATGTCTGTGTCTGTCAAGTTAGTGTTTTTAGTTCTTGGAATAGCTCCAGGGTTGTATCAATGACATTCCGTCTATTCATAAACTGTTTATTCATTATTAATACGCCGATCGTCAAGATATGGGTGAATATGAGAGGCGAATGAGTGTAATGAACGAATGTAGTCATTGTTACTAACTAAGGTTGACTGTTCCTCAGAAAGAGCTATTTATTAATAGCCTAATAGCCAGGGCAAAAGGGACCTACAGCTTTACGTGGAATACGAACCACGTACTGTTGGTCTTATTTTCAACTAACAGCATAGAACCTATCGCCTACAATCTCCTCAACACTTTGTCCCCAAGTGGCTGAGTTACAGCACTGCGCCACCAGTGCCGCCGCAAGTGTTTAGATGTCAGTTCTGTAAATTTTCTTCTATTGAAGCGTGTAGGATTGCATATCTTATGTATATAAAAGGGTTGAGTGTTTTCAAACCGTCTAAGGTCAATAATAGGTATTTGGTTCTATGATCTATATTCACACACTTTAACTTATTTTACGACTAGTTCTTTACTGTAAATTTATGACAACGTAAATATAACAATGTTGAATTCACACTTCCTCGTTCCTGTATGCAGGGATTCAACCCTTCATATCTTTTTAACACACAAAACTTCATCACTAACCATCTTAAGAAGAAACTATTAGTACAACTAATAGTAAGACTCACAGCTGAGGTGTAGAAGGGCGACTGCTCAGCGCCCAGTGCAGGGAAGTATGCAGCCATGCCCTCCGGGTAGGGCGGGCCGTAGGAAAGGGCTGGCAAGGCAGGGGCCCCAGCGAGCCTCTGGTAGCTGAAGAGATCGTACTGGCAGGAGCAGATGGTTTGGCCGGTCAAGGGGTTGAGTAGGGGTCGGCCGGTGTCACAGCAACGACCTGGGGGTGGCGAGCCTGCTGTGGCAGCGGGAGAGGAGGGCCGCGGGGGACTGGAGGCGGGTGCGCTAGTCTGCAACATACACAACTTAGGTTAGTTCAAGACTCTATGAAATAACAAAAATTAATGTGAGTATACTGACATTTGTATCAAGCCAGTATACTTGCTGAATGTAATGCAGTCATAGCAATTCTAAAGCACAAAATTAGTTCTCATCTAATTTGAACGTACATTCTTGGGCTACTTGCAGACTTACTTCTGCCCATTGAGGGTGGAAAACAACTTTACATTTAGAGCCTACGTACCCTACAGCCTTGCACGACATGACAGAGAATTTCCCACAGAGTAAACAAATGAATTATAATTTTTCTAAATTTACAGTTTAGTTCCGACAAAAACACATTTCTGGTAAATAAAATCCATTCAATATTTCGTATTTTTTATTTCAGATATTTCATTTATAGTTTTATACTATCGTGCCAAGAACTTCGATCATGTACTTAATTTGTGTTTGTACAGATTAAAATTTATTCTAAAAGTTATTCCGTCATTTTTAATTTTCGAATCCTGTTTTGTTTACCACTTTGTTTCGGTATTATGAAGATTTTAGATCGTATCGCTATATAACTAAATATTTTAGGAAATCTAAATCAGAACAGGCTACTTTATGACACTAAAGAGTGCATCTGATTATCACCTTGTCTAATTAGGGGTGTTTTGCATATAGTAATTGCCCTCGGGTCTAGTTTAACGGACGATAAAGCACTGGTTTCGAATATAAACATCATCAACCGTTTTAATTGCTTGTATATAATTAATTGCTAATTAGCTGTGAACTAGTACTCCAATTTATAAGTCGAAAATATCTTTGACAGTTCTGTCTCAGGCGCTAAAGAGTGGCCGTAACGAGATCGCCCATTGGTCGGCCCACTGCGGTCTAAGGTGGAAACAAAAAACCCGAATGTCGACACTGTGGTTACGAGTCGTTGGACATGCGTTACGTGGTACCTCGGTGGGCACCTATGTTGTCCTTTGTGCCCTGGAAAATATCAACTTGCACACTAGGAGTGTTACATGAAATTGTTGGAAATAAAAATACGCATATTCTGTCTTTCCCCTCATCGTATTCAATTTGTTGGAGTTGTTTTCATATTTAAAGAGAAAAGTAGCCTACTACCATTGGCTAAAGAAAGAAGAAGAATGGTTGCTCACATGGGTTCCGTGAAGCCGGTTTCCCTGTTCGGTGAAATTAGTTCATGTTCGGTGTTGACAGGTAGCGCCAGTGATCTTTCTCTCAATGTCTCTCCGCCACATTCTGATGTGACCATTAGTTGAGCTAATAGTGCGCCAAACAGCTTCCGAGCTCTTTTTTAATCCAATCACCGTTAGATAGCAGCAAGGCGCGCGACTACAGCAAATGCATTGCCTTGGACAGTCTGTTTCTTTTTACATTCAATAATACTACTAATTTTCTGAAAAGATCATTTTCCAACTTGACACCATTCGGCAAGTATATGAAGAGACAGATGACAGTTCTAAAAACATGGACGTTCGTTAGAACAAACGACCAATGCCCAGCAATATCCAATCTGATGTTATATTCATAACCAGGTGCTAAAGTTAATTTGAGGTAATCGATTTTAGAGCATTGTCAAACCATTGTTATATCGAATTGTCTCTATGTGGCCACAAGTACCGACAAACCTTTCTAAATATTTGCATTCATAATAAATGGTACTAATTTAACAGTGCCGACTTAAAACTCTATTCCGAAGACGATTTTGAACACACCACATTCAATCCAAAAGTGCCTGCCTATAACGGAACGTGTGGTTTGATGAAAATGTAGGTAAACTGTTAAAACCGAACCGAAGTTCGAGTTTGATATTTGTACCTTCATTAGATTTGCTATCGAAGTGAAAATACTACATAAGAGACTACTGGAGAATTGTGTTAACTGATGACCAATCAAGTGAAGCGTAGTGTTACCATGTTGCCTTGACGAGAAAATCTGGATTTAAATGTGCTCAAGGGATTATAAAACCATGCTTCGGATACGCAAGGGATTATTAAAACCATGCTTCGGATACGCAAGGGATTATAAAATCATGCTTCGGATACGCAAGGGATTATAAAACCATGCTTCGGATACGCAAGGGATTATAAAACCATGCTTCGGATACGCAAGGGATTATAAAACCATGCTTCGGATACGCAAGGGATTATAAAACCATGCTTCGGATACGCAAGGGATTATAAAACCATGCTTCGGATACGTAAGGGATTATAAAACCATGCTTCGGATACGTAAGGGATTATTAAAACCATGCTTCGGATACGCAAGGGATTATAAAACCATGCTTCGGATACGTAAGGGATTATAAAACCATGCTTCGGATACGTAAGGGATTATAAAACCATGCTTCGGATACGTAAGGGATTATAAAACCATATTATAGAGAAAATACTCCTGAATTCTACAGAAAAGGCAATAAAAGAATTGTGTTGACTAGTCAACGTAGTCAAACAGTAATATTGTCGAATTGCCCTATGGAATTACATATGGTCAGGTTGATATAAAACCTGTCTTTCGATGTGGAAAACACTTGTCTCGAGGTGTCATCTACAGCAGGAGCCACTTGTGTTTTCATGACTGGTGTCCAATCCAAAGAAGTGGCAGTGTTACCATATGGACCCTGATCGGAAAAGCTTGTTTAAATCTGCTTATAGTTTTATAAAATCTTCGAATTTTCTCCTTGTTGATGTCCCTAAAGAAATCCGCGTTGCGTTTAAAAGACTGTTCCTTCCCCCAGAGAAGTTCACTGTAGAACCCGTCTCTTGTTCGTCACCCGACTGACTGTCATTTGCTAATTAACAGGTTTTAGAAAGTCAGTCACCTGTTCAGTGAGAGAGAGAGAGGCAATCGAAACATGAGGTGAAACGTGATACGATCCATTAGTGTGGATTGGGATCGTTTAGGTGATTTATCTTCAGAATACGAAAAGAGTCTAAATCAGCTTTAACTGTTAAAACAAGAAGTGGGTGGTTTAAGACGGATTATAGGTTATGTGGAAGAGAAATCAACAACTAACCAATTACCAATTAATTAGTGAGTCTTTGAATAGTGAGTCAAAAATTGAGGAATATGAAAGCAAACAAATGCAGATTAACTGAAGACAAATATAAAACTAGGTGGAATCTTCATTAAATTAAGAACTTAACTGAAAGATTAATTAGTTTGAAAAATAGTTTAATTTGAAAGTTATAACAATTTTTGAACATCTGTGACTTTGATGTAAAGGAGCGTAGATTGCAATCATTTCCGTCAAGATATGGGCGAATATGGATTCCAGTAGATGGTTATCAACTGATTCCTCTTCATTATTTATTTTGAATCTGATTGAGATCAAACTGTGAACATTTTAGTTTTTGAAACTGGGTTCTGAATAATTTTGTAGGAGTAGTATATCTTTATTGTACTAAAAGAACACAAATAAAACTGTACGCTTAACAGCAGAAGGCCATGTGTATAAACAGTGCAATCAAAATTATCTAAGAACGAACGTCTTTCGATTTTCTAGTTTTTATAGCATAAAAATAACACCAAATACGTATTAGTGTATCCTTTCTTGTTACATTGTCCTTGATGATTCAACCGTGTCAATGATGATAAAGTAGAAATAACATTATGAAATCATCATGTTTTTCAATTGTCTCTTTTTTCCTAAAGTTTTTTTAGGGAAAAAAACCGCGAAGATTTAAATTAAAAAAAAAACATTGTTCCCTACTATGTTTACATAATTGTTTCTTTTGATAACAGCTCTTATAAAATGTACTTTAGCAATGCATATCGTTAAAACGTTTATGAACAAGAGAAACGATTGGCAACAATCCGGTATTAACGGTTATACAGATTGACAGTTCTTAGAGCACCAGAAAAATGATTAGCCGAGAGTGCGCTCTTGTGGTATCCCATGAAGTGACGGCACAGGCGACCGTAGATCTGCAAGATAGATGACGGTTTGATGGGCAGAGGGTACGGTCAGCCACTACTCATCGCCACGGGCATTACTCACGTCAGCCATATTGATTTGCCCACTTCCACCGCCACATTATTTACTTTGAGGGCCGATAAACGACCTGTTATGGGCCAACTGTTGAGACTAAAGCGCATCAAGCTATCCGCAACCTGTGTCCTGCAGGCTGCACCGCATGCCCCCCTGTTACAGTATTTCACGTTAATTGTTTTTTTTTTTTTATATATATATATTATGGCGATGTAACTACCCTATCTGTTTTATCGACTTAAATTTTCAATTGAATTTATGCTACTAACACGTATCTAATGCAAATACTAGCTTTAAGCCTAAATTGAATAATTAATTTACAACTACGTCCAAAGACAATGAAAACATTGCACAATATTTGACATTATTTATATCTACATATCTATTACTGAATCAAGTTTATAATGGTTTTTATTGCTTTTTTGTTAGGGTTACATTAAAGCTGATCTTTCATCTCAGAAGTACTGCCTTCAATGCTAAAAGCCCTACTGGAAAGACAATTAAAAATATATTTCTTTCACTGAAGTGAATTGAACAATTGGTCCCAGTAGTTTAAAAGTGACAAATGCTCTTCCACAGAAATATTTCTGTTACTTGTTAATTTTCATTGACTTAAGTTTTTATAGTTTTTATCTCCATAATTATAAGGGCTTCATCAGGTCCATTACAAAAAAAATTTTTTTTTTCAATAACTTTTTTGTGTTTTATCAGTAACTTTAATCTAAAATTAGTGCTCAATCAGTTAATTCTACTATAAGAGTGAGATAAGTCCTAAGAAAATAATGTTACCCGATGCCATTCACTTTTATTCAAAACTCGTCAGTCATTTTAAGTTTCGTTTTGTATTCAAAATTAAACTACTTACGGGTCCTTTTCCTTAATGATTTTTTGCAATAGGTAAGTGCAGTAATATTTTAAACAGAACTAGATCGTAAATAAGAACGATATCAACCACTGCCTTTTCAAAGAAGTTGAACTATTAAAGGGAAGAAAACACAATTGTACACAAAGTTGGAACAATTAGAAACTTGTCCAAAACAAGTTCATCCGCTAAGAGATACGGCATTCGTACTTGATCAACACCTTTTTAAAACCGATCTCCATCAGATCAGGTCAAAGATCGACATACCCTAAGAAATCTGGAGAGCGACGCCTCGCGCGGCCAGCCGTCTCTCGCGCGGGTTGGACGTTAATTAGACGGAGAGTATCGCGCGACACATCGTCCCAACCGAAAATGTTTAATTCCCGACGATATAACAATCACCGATTACAATCATTGACGTTGATACAAGTCTTTTATTTATGACTTGTTGGTTCAGTGTAGAGGGCTTGTTAGCAGCGGGGGTAATTATTGCTTATAGTTTATCACACGGAGCATCTCTCCTCCTCCTAGCCGTCCGTGTCACTCGCTCTCTTTCTTGCTCTTTTCCTCCTCTATATATTTCTCTCTTATCTTCTTACTTTCCGCACTCTTGTCGTCTCACACGTTGATTTTGCTGTCAGTGGTATCTCGTTCTCGGTTCAGTAAGTGAGCGTGAGTTTGTTTTTTTATTTCTTGGAACATTTTTAAATTAGTATAAACTAACTGTCGGAATACAGGAAATTAAACAAATATGTAATTGCATCTTGTAGAGTTTAAAACAAATATTAAATTTTTTATACGGTTATCCTCAGGGATCTGTTTTAGGACCACTACTTTTTATATTACTAACTACTATTCAAACATATTTTGTTAGGTAGAATATTTAAGACCAAAGCCTGATAAAAGTAGACATTATAGATATTTTTGTTCTTTTTAAGCTTAAAATAATTAGGTTAACTGTGCATATTTAAGTTCAAGACATATGTTTGATATGTAGGTATAAACAGAAATTTAACATACATCTACATTGAATGCATGTTCATATGCAAACCAGGTGCATGCATTGACATTTATGCTGATGATAAAGTAATTGTAGTGCATATATCGTTTGAAATTAGAGGAAAAGTTGAAACGATGTTTGAATACGCCTTCAAACACAATTTTCAACAATAGTTCATTGTTTTATGACTATAATTCAGCTAATTGGTTATGTATTCAGTTTCCAACATCTGTTCATAAAGTAATTTGCGTTAATTGATAGTCACAAGAACAAAACATCTTCCTTCTGCTGAGGAGAACGGAGGCGTACCTGACACATGCGTCAGTCAGCATGATGCGCGATTACTGGTCCCATTCATTAGTGGAGGTAGGCATATAATTAGCAGATGCTGGCCAGATCTCGGTGTAGATTGTGTTTGTACACGAACGAGTGGGTGTTACATGTGTGCTGTGTGCGGCTGCGCAGTGCGGTGCGCGTAGCGTGAGTCGAGCCCGGCGACATTCGAAGCGCAAGCGCGTTGTCCTTGTTTTTCACGCTCGGGAGGTCTGCCGGACACGCAAGCAAACAAAGCGAAGTATCATGGGGTGTTCATACATATTTTTTTAAAAAAGTTTTTGTATATGGTTACTATATTCATTAAAATATAACGTATTCTTGTTCTGTTTTTCGTATCAATACAGAGTCATTATTTTGATTTTTTAGAGACTGGAATTTGGTTTGTGCTTTTTGTTAATTTTTCATTTCCGTTATTTCTTATCAAGTCTACATGTTAAAATAAGAGTTATTTATTTCTACCTAAATCATCGATCGTAGAGATATGGGTGCAAAAAAGTTGCGAACGAGCGTGATGAGAATACATGAGTTGATGTATTCTTTGATAAAAACCTAGGTAGACCGCTTCCTAAGAAGTGTCATTTATGAACAGCCCAACATCCTGGGCATCTAACGAACCTGCAACTTTTCGTGGACTTCGAAGCATATAGCATTGGTCCGACTTTCGGCTTAAAATGATTTTATCCGACCACTTTTCTTTTACAATTCGTCGTCCGTTTTCGTAAACTTGAGGTAGTTTAGCTAATTCTTGAAATTTATCACATATATGCAGATATAATGAGTAGGCCTATATGGTGCAAATAAAGTCTATCCGGAATGTTCCCAAGGGAATTTGAACTTTTCTCTAACTGTTCGTGTAACTTACACAATGATTTTTAGCTTGGAACTGTTTAAATTTCCTAAATTGCAGAGTATCCATTTACGCATTTTAGTTTTCAAATCCTTAAATTTAACTCATTTCTATATATGATTTAAAATTGGTTAATTCATAGACATATAGTTATTACCACACTAGAACTCGTACACATAAGTATCTATTGTTGTTTAATCCAACTAAGTAGCAGTTGGTTTGAGTCTTTATTTCCTATTGTATGTTAATTAATTACTAGTTGGAAGTGAATCGAGGAGTCAGCCAACTAAAGACCCTTCTCGTTTCACGAGATATCGGTACTAAATCCAGCGATGAAAGAGGGTCTAATGAGGTCTAACATGGCACTGATTAAAGGAAATATTAGTTCCAACTTCTGTGAAGAACCTGTTTAGCATATAAAAGCATTAAACCTCCCAGTAGTTGTAAATGAGTGATTGCATGCCCCTAGTTTGGCGAAACATTCCTGTCTGCTGAGACTCGCTGATCCAGCAGTCGTTATGCAAGTAAATTGTGTACCAATGATCAGCAGGATTTGTTAAGATTTAGTGTTATCCTTTCAAGGAATAGGTAGCAGAAATATTTCTTTTTTAAGGAAGTTCAATCTCCTATTTAACCTTACTCTACCCATTCCTCGTAGACTATTGTTCTGTGAGGGGAACTTATCAGACCGAGTAAGGGGGAGAGCCAGTACATGCCAAGATAAATATTACTATCAAAAACTAACAATCAAGGCCAGAATTCGAACCAGGCACCTTAAACCTTAAACTGACTCTCCCAAAAGAAATTCATAAATACTGTGGAAATATCAACTATGGAAACAATAGCCTACATTAAGGTGATCTTCGTAGTGGCTCTAAATAAAGGAGTGGCATCCAAGTATTCAATTCATCTCTAAAATAAATTTGGATAGCCCTTGATTCTGTTTCGAAATGCCAAGCGTATGCCAAAACATTGGCGAGGAAACCCAAACATATCCTAATCGGTTCACTGTAGCAGTTACCGTAAGAATGGTGATTGATTATATAACTGGACATGGCCGCTTCAGGAAACATTCGGCAACAGGGATTCACAGAGAAGACACCATTCGCCTGTGAGAGGAAACTCAAGAGTCTGCAAAATATTTATTGACGCAAGCCCTGGAACTCGGAGGAAGAAGAATTTTTGAAGCCGAACTTCCTCAGCATATTTAGGAAGCTTGGATGAAGATTCTGGGATAGGTTAAACCACTTTGAATCGTTACCCCACTCTAGAGGGTAGCAGATGAGCATAATTGACTTAAGGTTAACGTGAAAATATGGAGTGGGGCTTAGAGCTCTCACTCCTTTCTCAAACTAAATTTGTTTTAAAATCGGTTGATCTTAAACTAACATGGATGGATATATTGAAGGACCACTAGCCATCAGTGACGTGAGAGAAGGCAGTGGGAGAGCCTATGACTTCGAAAATTCTTGCGATGAAGGATAAATATTTTTTTAATTCCATAATATTTCCAAATTAGAAAAACGTCTCCTTCTAACAATCCGTGTTTATTTGTGGAATTTATGGAACAATCGGTGTTGTTCCTTCTAACAATCCATAAAATTTATTTATGGATTTTTATAATTGCTTACTGTAAACTATAGTGTGTTTTTTAAAGGTTATTTCTAGGTGTTGAAAAATCTAGTTAGGCATGTATAACCAAAACAAAGTAAGATTGGTTTACGTAAGAAGGTTGAGTGGGTACAAGTTGACGATTTATAGGGACTGTGAGGGTGAAAACACAATTGACCATTATCAAACATGGGAGCCTGTTAGAAAGCCACCGCCAATTCCTACATTCCTAGCGGAACTTTTACTGTTGCAGCAATTCCTGTCCCATTGAGGAACGTTTAAAGAAATGCCTACTCAGATCACCGCCAGGTCGTCCTTTCTTGAACAGCGACGCCATTTGTCGAGAGAGAAGAGCGTCTGACCCAAGACAAAGAAACGTCCCGAGTGTTTGATGTAACGTAATTGCTCCAGATTAATTAGCTGGAGCGGTTACACTCCAGCCGCAATAATTGCTCGCCAACTTTTTATCCGGTGGGTATTTTAGCAATGCTGCAGTGTGTTTCGGACGCATTAGAATAGAACGGAAGCCGCGGTGGGCAAATGTCGTGAAGCACGCATACCCCACCTATTGTCTTTGCTTTTCGTGGATAGGCTCAAGTCAAATTGCCTCGTTGGTGGTTGTTGCAGCATAATATAATATAGCCGGTCAATTTGTCATTCCCACTCACCCTACACAAGAGATTCTGGATGGCATATCAATCTCTCTGCAACCGCAACTCCAACAAAAAAGTCAGTTTATGACAACTTTTTTCCCGCCAAACTAAATGCTAGAAGTATCAAGCTTCGATAGTTATTTGCCCAGGTATTTAGTTAAAAATTATTACTTTACAATAACATACCAAATCTTTTTAAATGCCATGTATTATACAAACAAGTATAATAGAAATATCCGATTGTATCACGGGCGATCCGCCGCACACGTCGAGAAAGCCTGAACGTGATTGACTTGGATAATTAAATGATATTAGATAATCCGACCCACGGGAAGAGATCATTTAGCAGACCTGACCTGACGCTACTGATTTAATTATAATTGCTAAAGAAGTTCGTGATGTGATTAAATTTTACTTGACAGTTCCAAGACAGGGAACGGGATTAACGAAACGGTGTTGTTGGATTACTGAACACGGACCGGAGGACTGGATCAGCTGTTCCATTGTTCACTAAGAATAAACATCTTGGAACGCTGGTTAAGACCGCTTGTTAGTTTGAAAGTATTACTGGCTAAATCCCTTTGACTATGAAGTGCTGTGAAGACCTGAGCGATGGCTCCGAAATATGGAACTTTGGCGGAATAAATAAACGAAGGATGTTTTACTCATAAAATTTTTCTTCCTTTTGTTAGTCTTCATAAATGAACGATCCACAGATGGAATTTACTCAGAAATGTATAGTTATTTTGTCATAAATAAGTTACTAACTAAGTAAAACCGACTCATTTATCTTCAAAGATAACTCTATTTTTTCAATTTCCTTGCGTAAATATGTAAAACATTTCATGTCATAGTTTTACATGACTCATTTCACATTTTAATTTAAATATTTCATAAACATTGTAAATGATGAGACAGTTTCAATTATTTAATTTTTTTATGAACAACAAGCCTCAACCCTGAAAAAAATATTCAGTTTGACAACTTTTTAATTTTTTTATTCGTTTTAGCTTTATTTTTTCTATAGTAAATCGATTGTTAACAAAAAATCATGAAATCATTATTAAGAGGCCCCCTTTAGTTTTAATATTGTGAATAAGGTTTGAATTAATTACCTTTCATTTCTATAACATTCGTCATGGGAATTAAATGTGAATTATTTCACTTGCAGTAAAAAAGATCTTTATTGCTGGTAGTAAAGCAAGTAAAAATATCAATTGTGCATGATGAGATCAATGAGAGTTTACTGCTGATGAGATCAAATGTCAAAATGAGATTTCAATGAGAAAGGTTTTTTTTTTATTATTATTATTATTATTATTTTACGAGTGTTACTCCTAAGATCTCGTTATATTAAAGCAATGAACAGGTACTTCAACAAAATAGTTTAAAAGGAGGGGTCTGGAGGAGCCGGTTACCCTAGATATGTTCTCCATAAGACCAATTTTAAACGGCACAGTTGTTTTATTAATTTTTCCTATAACATTATTTTTAAACTCATAGGTATTGTAATGGAGAATGTTGATTGATTATTTTAATTATTTTTGTTTGTAATATACCTACTAAAATGTAGTAATTTCAAAAATTAGTTGAAACGAAAATAAAAATAAATTGGAAATCCATTATGTAATCAACATAATAAGCATTTACTTTTGGTTTTGACAAAAATTTAAACATATTATAAAATCGGTTAGTGAACAAAATGGGTTTAAAGGTTGCCAGTAGAGTAATGTTTTTTTTTATTTATTTGAAAAAATAAATAAATAAATAACATTTGTCTTATGGAGAATGAATGGATTTGTGCTGGCCGGAAATTATATGGATCACATCACAAATTTTTATCACTCCAGTCTACCCTTAATTTTATCAATGAGGGTTACATCCTAATATTGTCGTCTTGATGAGACAAACAACAATTGTTTAGTCAAAATAGCTAAACCGTGACTTTTTAAGTGTCTGCAATTAAAAAGTGTTGTTTTATAGGGCCTACAACAGAACCTTGAGGACAACCGACACCGGAGAAATCCACGGATGCGTGAATGTCGCGATAGCCATCGAAGAATTAGCGACTGTCGCACAAAATAATTGTATGTAATTATGTTCCAGCAACATATGAGGCTGTCTCATGTAATAATTTATGGCATTACAAGTGCAGTTAGTTGGGTGATTTTATCTCAGTAGTAGGCAAAATTATCTTTTGGGGGTAGAGTGCTCGTGTCGGAAACGGTGTTTACTCAACAGAATTAAAAAAAAAAAAAAACACAGGTCTCTGTTCTCATAGAAATAGGAAAAACCTCATGGCCAATTTGTAATTACGCACATCTTTATTAATCAATAATAATAATTACTACGTTTATCCTTCAGGATCAGGAGGAGAATAAGGGTAGTGACTGAGAACGTCACTGGCCTTTCCATCTGCTCAGTGAACTGGAGAACCAAATAAACACACTAAGATTCTATAACTCGTCACACTTTTTGTGCACTATTGGGTGCGACCTGTGTTTCTTTCTTCTCTGTGGTTCACAGAATATTTGGCTGTTTTATGACTAATTAAGGTCCAATCTCGTCGACCACATGTATATGGTATGAGTTTTTTTTTTAGTTTAAAATAATCAAGCTTTAGGTTTAAATTTTCACATGCTCAACTGTAACAAATATATTAAAATAATTATTCTTTTGCAAAAATCAACTTATGGTCAACTAGAACAGTCTTCACCAATCAAATGACACTTCAAGTGTTGTGATACGATTGTTCTATTACGATCTGAGTCGTCGAAATTGAAACCCACGTTTTGGTGTTTTAGTAGAGCGAAACTATTGAAAGCTATCTGTAATGTTAAATACCGACAAGAAAGGAGCTAAGAATGCTGTTAAATAATTTCACTGACAATCTGTTAGTAAAATTAAATTGATTGTTGAATCACAGTTAGGACGCTATTGTTTGAGAACAAGGACTGCGAGGATTCCCGCAGGACCTGTGGAGTGGCGGGGAGAGGGGGGCATGTTGGGTTACAATGTAGAACACGCTGTAATCGCCACTCTGGTTGTTAACATTGATGCGGCCAACCAACTGTTTCATATTTCTTTCACCACTCCCGCTAACTTTGGCCAACACGAGTCGGATGGATTGCAAAGTTCAACCCTCGTTCTCTGCTTGCTTATCGCTGTTTACCATTAGGTATGAGTGGCTTTCGAGGGAGTTTTCATTAACGTTCAGCCCACTTTTCTACACTAATGTTTTCTGAATTGTTTTAGTCTGGTTAGTACAAATGTTTCTTTAACTTTTCCCCTAAAATAGTCCACAGCAGATCTAGATGAACTCAATTATCTTATGAATAATACTAGATATTAAGTATATGCCACAGAACTTTAAGTGTATCTACTTAAAAACAGCGTATGAAACATGTGTAGGGGAGAGATATGAGAATCAGGCTTGTCAATTTGCTGAAAATTAGAACCATACTACGTGGTTTGGATTCCAGGTAAAGCTATAGATCTCCTTGTTTTCCTGGCTCTTGGGTTATTTTCTGAGAATAAGTCGAACTCTGTTAGTAACCAGACTACACATCCTATGCGTAGGATAAAGACTGAAAAATGGAACCTGTGTAGTGTCACAGCTACATCTTTAGGCGTGGTAGTGGTGGTTCGGCACTGACTATATAGTGTTCGCCGAGAGTTGAGACTGTTGAGAGTTAGGCTCCGCCTTGACTGTCGCTGTCGTAAGGGCACCGGTCAATAAAAAAATGGTGTCACGTGTACCCTTGATTTACAATACTTATTCATTGGCATCCCCAGTAGGCAGTCAGTCAGTCAGGCTCAGGCAAATAGTACAATTCATACTACAGCAACACGTGAACAATTGTGAATCAGCCTAGCGCCTACGTCATACCAGAAATGGGCGAAGCTTCACTCCCAACTATCGCTGAATGGAATATAGCTAGCATGTACTAAGAGCTCTAACTAAGTTGCGAGTATTACACTTGTAATTCTGCAAGTAATTTATTTTTTCTTAAATAATTCATTAGTAGGATTATGGATTATTATTAACAACAGAGCTTTCTTGATGTAATCAACGTTTAACATAGTATAAAAATTTAAGTTTAGAAAAATGATTAAAATCACTAATTTAACGACGTTGTGACAACGTAGACATGTCTTGACTTACGAAATTTCCCCGCTTGCGAAATTTAAAATGGAACATTACAACACCTTAACTCGAGTGGATAACTTACTTAACTAGTAATTTATTTCTTATCGGTCCATTTATCTACAACTTTTCAAACGAATCAATCAACTCGTTTACCCGAGTAATCACTTGTTTATCATTGTTTCTTATCGGGACAAAGGGTCGCTTTAGTCGCCGACCGTGTAAAATAACTGCCGACAAGAGGAGTGGTAGATAGAAACGTTTGCGTCACCGAGTGTAAACAAATATCGCGGAAAGTTTAGAGTGTGACGATGGCAGGCGATCGTCAGAGCGATCGGCGAGCCTGACAGGCCAATCCGCTTACAAACAGTTGGCGGCGATAAGGCCAGCGTTACTTTCACGTGCGGGAACTAACGGCAGATGTTATCTGAACAGCTGATAAACGTTGTTGATTTATCGAACTGCACTGATCGGCTTTGATAACGGACCGAACTGTATTTTTCAACAATGCAGACTGTTGATTATTAATTGATGTTATTTTTTTTCTGATGGACGACCAGATATTGATTAGTCAGTCTTAGTAGTGATAGTAACGTAGTTTATTTACTAAGACACTAGAAACTTCTCATCAAAGTCTATATCATACTTTTCGTATTGTTATATTTATGATTTTACTATTAATGATGAAAATACAGTAATTCTAATGGCAAAGCCTTAGTAAAAAGGAATCACACCATAAAACAAAAAAAAGTATGTCAGAACCACTTTTGGAAAAATTAAGTATCTTTTTGACAAAATAAGAAAAAATTAAATGTCTCATAAATGTTCAGAACTGAACAATTGTTTTTAAAATTCTCAAAAAAAGTGATACTTGAAGGGGTGTTCCTTAGAATACTTTAAAATAACGGTTTAAACGTAGAAGCACTGGGCAGGCTATGTAGAAGCTCTGGGCAGGCTGTGTAGAAGCTCTGGGCAGGCTATGTAGAAGCTCTGGGCAGGCTATGTAGAAGCTCTGGGCAGGCTATGTAGAAGCTCTGGGCAGGCTGTGTAGAAGCTCTGGGCAGGCTATGTAGAAGCTCTGGGCAGGCTATGTAGAAGCTCTGGGCAGGCTATGTAGAAGCACTGGGCAGGCTATGTAGAAGCTCTGGGCAGGCTATGTAGATGCACTGGGCAGGCTGTGTAGAAGCACTGGGCATGCTATGTAGAAGCTCTGGGCAGGCTATGTATATGCACTGGGCAGGCTGTGTAGAAGCTCTGGGCAGGCTATGTAGATGCACTGGGCAGGCTGTGTAGAAGCTCTGGGCAGGCTATGTAGATGCACTGGGCAGGCTGTGTAGAAGCACTGGGCAGGCTATGTAGAAGCACTGGGCAGGCTATGTAGAAGCACTGGGCAGGCTATGTAGAAGCTCTGGGCAGGCTGTGTAGAAGCTCTGGGCAGGCTATGTAGATTAATCAGAGTCAACACAATGCTATATAGTAGCAATCGTTTAACGCTACTTCAATCACTATATCGTACGAGCGCTGCCGTCGAGTGATCACTCAAAGCTGTTGCCAAGTTGAACGGCTGGCTACACCGTTCGGACTTTCCACGTCACATCACTGGGCTCGGGCTTAATCTATGTACTCTATGGTACAAGCAATGAGAAATGTCTAGTTAAAACTACGCTGATAATTTTTTGACGGAAATACTTGGAGCCTCCACAAAAACTTTAACACCAAAAAAAATTGATTTGTTTCCTTAATAAGAACTATTCCATAGAAATGGAAAAGAATCGACAAACACAACGAATACCAACATTACATTATATGTATTAAACAAAAGGTTCACGTTCAGCAACAATGAATACAGACAGATCTTACCTGAACAGGAAGAACACAAGTGTCCAAGGGATATTTTAACAACCTGTCGAAAGTTCCCCACAATACGATCACACACCAATTAACCGCTAATTAAATACCAATTAATCCCCTAGTTTTCGTGTACAACAAAGAAGTGTGTTCCATTCCTGGTAGAAAATCTCAAATTAATTAATTGTCTTAAGTGCTTATCGATATCTGAGAAATCTAGATTGGTATATCTCTAGTGGAAATCCTGTGAATCCTTAATTAGTAGTAAGGAGATAAGCTAACGAAAGAAATCGCGTAGTTGGCCAAATTGCGAGAAATATGTTCATTTCGTGTAAACAATGTAGTAGGCCTGCACACATAACGATTCCGTTAATTGAACTCATTGTTTTTGTCCAACTTTCTTGTGGTGTTTGGCTTGTAAATGAATTTCGAAATCTTGTTTGAGCACTTTAAAACTCGGTATTAACTCGTGTTTCGGCAACGAACTGAGTTCGTCTACCGTAAATGAATTAGGCTAGTTCACCAGAAAGTGAAACTAAGCTGTTTTGTAGATTGTGTCAAATTTCGTTTGAAATGTAATTTGTTTCCTACATAAAGGATAAATTAAATCTTCAGCACCGTTGATTCCTGTCTCTGTTTTTAGTTTTTATAGATATTATTTTGCTTGATTGTGACTGTAAAACGCGAACCCTCTAGAAAGATCACGTGATCTTAAACCCACTTTACTATAAAAAATAAGGATAATGTTTTTAAAATCTTCCAATTACTGTCCTTTTACAATGAGAAATTTGTACTTAAGTGTTGTAAATGTTTAACAGGCTGTTCAACGTATAACAGCTTTTAACCCAAGTCCTAAAGTTTTTACAATCTTTTACAACGATCTACCCCCATTCTAGTCTTCAGAGCCTATATTTTCACAATTGTTATGGGGTCTTAAAACCGTTAAGTGGGTAGTCTCTTTACCAGATGTTCATGCGTTTAACGTGATTTTTTTGTTGGTGACAGCTGTCTTTGGGAACAACTCGATCTCATCTTGGTGTTGATTTATTTATAACAGATTGCAAGATAGCTGCTGTAACGAATATGATTATGATAGGGAATAAATTAAGTAATACAAACATTTTAAACCCACGTCACATAGTTAATTACGCCACAACTCCTGATTTAAAATTCATGTTGGTAATTTTAGATTTAAATTGTATATTTAATGCGTGAAATGAAATAAAATATAGTTTGAGACAAAAATTAGGAATTAAAATAAAAGATAACGTTGCGCACTTTCACAATTTAACCCCAATATGCAGTTCAATGCTAGCCCTAACTGATTTGAAAGTTTGAAGATGAATTTAAAATTTAATATAAGCTTATTTAAAACTCATCTTCATATTTGAAAATCAGATACAAAGACAGAGAAGAATGAAACAGATGTCTCATCCAATAGAACGTTAAATGTATGTCGAGTAGTTATTTCTTCAGTTTGCAATTCGATGGCAGGGCCAGCACCTTGTGAGTGTTTTCCTTTAGTCCTCAAATCCTCAAGGATAAATATAGTAATTATTATTACTAATAAATGTACATTTGTTGAAATTTTATTACAATTGCCACTGAGGCGTTCGCTGCGGCAATAATAAAGCGACCTTTGTTTCTTTTTTATCTGTGGCAGTTCAAAGCTAGTAGAACTACTTGATCTGAAATTGTACAAGAATTAGATACAAACTCATATACAATTTTGTTCGTATTTTAAAATCAAATACAAACCTAAATTTTTAGATTTTTTGTTACGTCATGCATGAGGTACACGCGTATAATTTATTTTAATACTTAGTGCAAATTACCTTTTCGGTGTAAATTTGGAAATCCTTTTGTAAATAAAATATTGGATAGTAAATGTGCTCAGTCTAATATATTGGCCTACAAGAGAATAAGAAAATAATTTTGGAGTATTCTGTAAGGAAAACATTTACGAACTTGGAACATCTTACGGAAAAAATAGTATGAAAGGAAAGTATCCACAACATCCTTCTTCACTTTAGCTCTAATACTAACTTGCCAGCTGCTTTAGCAGAAACTACTAGCGTTTACTGCCGTTGATATTAAAACAACCCATAAAATGTCCAGATGATACGAAGAGACGTGTGTAAAAACAAGTGTTAAAAGCATCCTGTGACCGGAGCGTGTTGTAAATCTATCCTCCAAGGTCAGCCGATGAAATGACTCCTGATAAAAAGGACAGCGTGTGGACAAATAGCCCGTAAAAGTTGTTCGAGAGTTGCCTGTAGAATCATGGTGTGAGATGAATACAGAGATGGACAGGATGTGTCGGAACCGTAGCGGTTTGTAATCGTGCCTAATCTCCTGCCGAAAGACGTCATGAGGATGCGGCAGGAGGCACGTTTGACATCCAGCACAAAGGAAACGTTCAAGGAAGTGCTAATGCCAGCTTGTAGTTGGTTGTCTGCTGTGTGACCGGAAGGAAGGCTCGAAGACAGGTCACGGTTTGATCGGAAATGATTCATAGTCGGGGTATTTAGTATGCTGTACGACCACCAGCGAGTGCTGGCTGACGAGTCTTGTGGTTTGGCACCTAGCACGGTGTGTTTAGACTGATTACGTAACACTTACATTGATATTTAAATCCTCCTTGGGAGCTCTCCTTCATCTGGGCCTTAAAAGTTCGCATATTTATTTTGATAAATATTTTGATTGTGTACTGTTGTAATCTACCAATGGCACAAGGGGTTTTACTCAAGGAGAAAATGAGTTCAGTATGCATTGCCGTCATCACATGGACACTATGGGCTGGAGATTGTGCTGGAGTTGAAACTAAGGTAGAAAATCCAAAAGGATAAAATTTTTTATAGAGAAGGATGACATTATCCAAAAAATCCAGACTTAATGATCGTAGTGAAGTAAATGATGCTGAAACGAAAACAACTTCTAATATCTTTGACACAATACGTCAAACTTAACAAGTTAAAACTGTATATACTTTTAAGGTTAATAAATGATTATATGTTATTTTATCAGGTATTTGTAGACGATCACAGAAAAACTAGTAGCAACTGTAACGTATTGCTGCGACTCAGATACTTGGAGGCTGAGTAATTTGGATATTGTAGGCGATAGGTTCTGTTCTCAGACTATTATTGCCAACACGGCGTCCTCTTAACGGTTGCTATTGGCTTTTAGATAATACAGTACAAGTACAGAAATGGGATGTTCGTGTTGGACAGTGATCAAGGTTGAGATTTTATCCAGAGAAGAAAACTGAGAATTAGACTTGTCAATAAGGATACCTACTTTTTCTTCATTATGAGAGCGAAGCGAGCCCCAAGCAGCTAGTATTTGCCTAAGCTTTTAAAGAAATTAAAAGGTAATTAAATTTGTTCTAGGTGTTCGCATAACACTCGAGAATTGTGTAACAAATTCCTTTTCTTGGGAAGATATAGCATACTTTATTAGTGGTCTTTCAATCACAGATCAAAGATGCCTGAGACAGTTTTCGTTAAATATTTGGGCTACCTCAAATCAACATATTTGTGGGAAAACAAAAATGATAAAGCTCAACCTTTTTACAGTCTACAACAAATTTTATACCAAACGGATTGCTTTTTGGTACCTATGGTAGGTTTGATAGTGACAAAAACCAATTGCAGTACAACAATTTGACTCCAATAACATCGACAGAAATCAGTTTCAAGAGATCATAATTATAAATGATTAGTGGACTGCCAGACGACCAGCAGTGTTCTTGAATGTTCGAAGCAGTAAATTGCAAGGAACACCGTCCAGTGGGCAGACGTCTGACTGACGGACGTGGTTACAACGAAGTGTATTCGTGAGCGGAACCGTGGTCAATTTTAATTATGGTTTTGTTCAAACAGCAGGTCTGGTATAACTACATTCATCATTGTTAGTATCTACATCGAGACATGCTTCAGTTGTTTGATATATTTTCGTATAATTTTTGTGAGGTTTCTAAAAAGCTCAAAATATTTCAAGATTTGAGTACAATTTAAAAAAGGTTTTTAGTAAAAGGTTTGTTTTTTTTTAACTGTAGTAAAAAGAATACTACATTTTTAAAAGAAGAAGCTGTAGGCTATAAAAGGTAAATATAAGCTACATAGTTTTATTAATTACTTTAATATTTCAATAGTTTATCTACAATTAAATTTGATTTGATAAATATATCATACGGTAATCTAGTTTTTTAAATATCCTTCCTGTGGATTCAAAAAAGTGGACTTCACAGAGCTAATATGTTTCATAAACACGTAAACCATATTTTTAAATTAAAAAACTGAATGTATCAGGGATCAAACACTACAACTTTTTTTAAAAACTGACCCATCAAACTAGAATGGGTTATCAAATCATAGATATTCTTCTCCTGAATTAGAAAAATTCTTGCGAACTCTAAAAATGCATAGGCTCACCGTTTCAAAAACAAACTTTTGAAAGAAGGCCTTCAAACAACAGGTTTACTTGTAAGAAAATAAAGTAGAAAAATAGTTAAAGAATGAAAGAACAGGCGTGAAAGGAAGAGGATCAAAGCAAAAATGATGTTAGGGAACGAAGCTCGGCGAGCTTCCCAACTCACGACTGGGTAAAGCCGACAAAATAAATATGGACTTAGCCGATGAGTAAGACTAAACTAGTGTTTTTTTTAGTGGCCAAACAAATATGTATAAAATGACCAAACTAAGTTAAATTGTAAATAGCAACAGGAAGTGAATTCCAATGACCAGAATGGCGTCAAAATTACAGGCACTCTGAACTGGACTCACCATTCTGAAGAGGAAGCAATTGGAGTGTGGCAAAAAGTGCATTGCGCGAATCGCTGGATGACATTGAGTAAAACGCACTGTGACGAGCTTTCAACTCCCATTAAGATAGCCAGGTTCCGAGAAACGGCCAGATTCGAACACGAGGCTTGTCGATACGACCGGAAACATTTGCGATAGTGCAGTATTGCCAATTGTGAACAGCAATGTTGTCAGTGTCATTTGTACTGTCTGCTAAACTGGTGTTTTCTCTCCACTAAACATTCCCGCACCAGATGGCTTACAAGTTTGTCTCTCACGTAAGGGGTATAAGAAAGTAATGTGAAGATCCTCCCGTTGGGGGACCAAAAAATCACTATAAACACCACATCGATGTTTGTTTAGTCATTCCGTTCGCTAATATTCACTATAAAGGGATCAGGCAACAGGATCGTGACACCAAACCAGAGACATATTTCTAATTTAATTTACAAATCAAATTTCAGTTTGACGCTATCTTTATCTTCAGCGTCAATAACACTGGACGTCAACCCATCTGAGTTCGCAGTTCATAGCTACCTGTTCGAGTAAACTACTCTAGTCTCGTTTACGTCACTTTAAGGTTATAGTTCTTACGTAGAACAAATAGAACTAGGCTTTACAATACGACTGTGTTTAATAAATATGCATACTTATGTTTCTCAATTAATTACTATTATTTCACTTCACTCGAAATTTCACATGAGCTTGCAGGCCTGTACGTGAACTTTATTCAACGAGTGAAGTACCGACCGTTAGCTCAGTTGGGAATTCGAACCTTGGACGTTGCCCTCCGCTGGACGAAGCCTTAGCCACTTTGCCACCAAGCCTTATAAATTACTATTTGATAAATAGTAATATATTTTGAAACACTACAAAAGTCCTTAAAGCAGGTGCTGCTTTTTAGTTGTTTTTTCGTTGAAATATTTATACTGTAGTTGTATATATTTATACTGTAGTTGTATATATTTATACTGTAGTTGTATATATTGATACTGTAGTTGTATATATTTATACTGTAGTTGTATATATTTATACTGTAGTTGTATATATTTATACTGTAGTTGTATATATTTATACTGTAATTACATATATGTTTAACGCCTTTAGTGTTTTAAAAGTTCTGTCGTCTTCAATTGTTACTTACTAACTTATCTTATATTTTTTCAACACCAAATATCTAACAGGGAATCAAACCATATTAGTATAAAAACCCCTGAAGCGCCCATATAGCCTACTTATCAATTAAGATTGACTCTATCAGCTACTCTCCGTTCACACTTTAGTTGAGACTGTGTGGGATATGGACGGTCGCCGCGCTACTGTCTATCCTAAATACATCACATATAAAAAAAACGACGTTTTATATTGTTTTACGTCGCTCGTTTTAAAACGTCGACGTTTTATATCGACGTTTTATATGTAACTGTCATCGATAGTGGGAATCATAGTTCATGTAAAATGAATTTAAAATTAATTAATATCGACAGCAGAGTATTTATAAAAGCTCAGTTAAAATCTATTACAGTAACTGTATTTAATTAAGGCAACATAATTTGTCATTAATTTATTAAAATTGAAAACACAAAAAAATATGAGCATAAAAAAATCAAAACAAAACAATAGACACATTATATAATACTCGTAAGATTTATTTTATTTGAAAATGACGAAGATTTTTTTTGAGTAAATATTTATTTTAGTTATAATCAGCTTTGTAAATAAAAACAATATTACTGATTTATTTTATATATTTTTAATATTTGGTAATTTATTACAACGCACAAATTACTAACAAAAAACTACTTAAAACTAACGTAGAAGTATGTTTGTCTGATATAAATTAAGAATCTGTGAATGTTTTGTACTTGGCTAGTAGCGCGGAAGCTCCATTATAATTGCATGGGCAATTCAGCGCCCACAGTCTCAACTAAAGTGTGAACGGAGAGTAGTTGTGTCTTCGTTAAAATGGTTACAAATAAAAACAATTATGAAAACAGTAAAATAAAAACAATATTGACAGTAAAATAATAAAAATACTAAATCTAAAAACGCTATCATTAAGTAAAACAGCCAAAGGTATTTTTATTATTGGTAAAATCATTAAAATCTTTATACAAAAGCGAAAAGGGTTTTAAAAATACGTGTTTACTTCCTAAACCAAGCATTAACTTATCAAGTGAATAGAATCGAAGAGACTCGGCCAGATAACGGGCGCCGGATCCGAATCAGAAAACGAGTCGAGGTGTCAAATTAATCGGATTTTTTGTTTTTGGTGCTCTAGAGCGAACGGCGCAGGCGCGAGGGAGTCCCAGGATTTACTGCAAGCGGCTGTGTAAATACATACATTAATCGAACCGGTACGGGTCGATTCTCGCCTCAAAGTGGTCTACAAAACGACCAAGATTCTATCACGAAGGATCTCTGACCTTGTGGGCCGACACCTTGACCCGACAGACTCTCCAGTTGGTAAAACAACACGGGAAATGTAGAATGTCCATTTACCGGTGGTAGTTTTTATGGATTTTTCGATTATCCTATTTCATTATCGTATTAACACAATGTAAAAGGTTTCAGTTTGTTCACTTGTTTTACTTGTCTCAACATAGAAAATGTAGAATGTCGGAATGTCGATTTACCGATGTTAGTTTTTACGGATTTTTTTATTGTCCAATTTCATAGTTGTAAGAACAGGATGTAAAAGGTTTAAGTTATTTCATGAATCTCCAGCTTGTTCTTGTCTCACTAGTTGGTAAAACAACATAGGAAGTGTATACTGTCGATTTATCGTTGTCGTTTTATTGATTTTTTGATAGTTCGATTACATGAATTGGCCTGAGAAGTTTTTGTTATTTTTTTGTATAGTAATGGTATTTGTAGTGACAAAAGCCAATGCTTCAGATATTATATAATACACGATGGATGGCCATGTATATAAATAGTTTATAGACAGAGTACAACGAGAAGACTAGTTTGAACTATATAAAGCGGAGGAATTTTCGAAACTAAAGCACAATTTAAAAATTTTTAGACAACTGTAAAATTTGGTGGAGTATTTTTACAATAACAATACAATAACATATTTTACAATAACGGATTATTGTTACAATAACATCATTTCTCGAATTGAATCATTTCTCGAATCTGTTGGTTGGTACATTTTATGTTTTCACTATAGATCCACAGAATATTCTAGGGTTTTAGAAGAAGGAAAAATCGATAAAGCCACATAATTTTCACCCTGGCTTTGTGTTGTAAATAACACCTTGACTTGGCATTTACTGGACGCTTTAGTTTTAAGAAATGGCACCGGCCGCTTAAGCCTACGAATTAAGATACATTTAACTGTTGATTAAGACACATTGCTGTCAATCAATACAAGGGACAATATCATACTAATGAAGGATTATTAGTTTTACAGTAATTTACAATTTCATAACACGTCGTGTTTGACAGCAATACAGATGATACCGAACCACCCCTAACTCGATTAGCTGAGGATAGGACTTCTTAACTCCTTGCGATGCCTCGAGGTCGTCGGAATTCAACCAATAAATCTTCCATGTTGCCATTGGAGTTGAGCCAATCTGGTGGAATTGTTGGAATTTAAATAAAACAACGGCTGGGCAGGCTGGACATGACTCAATCCGATATCAAGCAATGTGGGTAATACGTCGGTGGGTGTAAATTACCTGTGTTACAAGATGTGGGCGGAGTGTCGCACTGACCGGACCTGTGTAGTCTTGTTACTAACTGTGTTCGACTTAACTCAGAAAGGACCATTTAGTAATAGCCCATAGCCAGGACATATAAGGTGGACAGCTTTACGTGGAATCCGAACCACGTAAAATTGGTCTGATTTTCCGCTAAGCACCAAGCCTGATACTCAGTTATCTTCCTTACACAAGATACGGACCTTGACTACCACCTAACATGAACACTCAAGACTTCTCTAGTAGTATTGTGCTCACCGATGGCAACCATTGAGTGGATGCCATGTCGGTATCAAGAGGAACGAGCATATAACCTAACTCTTACAATCTCCTCAATACTTTGTCCCAAGTAGCTGGATTACAGCACTGCGCCACTAGTGCCGACATTATACTCCGTCCAACCACGGAAGGTGACTGAAAGACTAAGACCCTTCGCTTATGCACACACGCTGGCAGGCCCATTACTGCAGGCTATACCATCTGACTGACCAATTCATAAAATTAACTAATTTTAATAATTAATTGCAAATATAATCTTTAAATTTGATTCTTATTTTGAATTCTAGTTGAATTTTCATCAAAACCTTATAATCTGCAGAGTTTTTACTTCAAATTCTATCTCTACCTTATTTTGACTACATTTTAAAATCAAATAAATTTACAGTTTTTAAAAGCAGAAACTGTTTACGTAATACATAAACATAGGAAACCTGATGTAACAACTATAGTAAAATAATCCTAGAAATTAGCGGGAGGGGTGGTTAAAACGAACTACTGTGCTTGGATGAGGGTAAGCCAGTATTTAGCTACTTTTCGATGAAGACCAAACAGAAAAATTACAGAAAACTGACACAAAATACCCAAGATGGATTACCGAAGATCTTTTTCCAGGTTCAGCTAATTTTGATTATTTTCCTCCCAAAAATCAAATTAGATTTTCATGTAGACCTCTTAGAACAACAATTGTCATCTTGTATTCAGCATTAATTCTATCAGCAATAAATAGTATCCTTTTTTAACTGCTTGCTTAAAGGTCTGAATATCAGCACAGTTTATAAAAATCCTAAAAAAAAGTACTAGAAAAATCTCTCTTCAAGATCGTTTAGAAATCTTCAGAAAATCCAGCCGAGCAGTTTCTGAAACTGGATAGCAGCCCAAACAAAGAACATGTTAGCCGGTGTTTTGGTGGTCGACGATATTGGGTTCGCTGCGGCGTGTACTTTACATAATCTTCAGTCAGTGAGTACAAGTGAAGGGACGCCTGCCATGGGAGAAATTGAGGTCAAGGCTAACTTACTTCTTTTACATACATTGCTTACTTACTAGTAAAAGTTACAAAAAGTCTGTAGATATTAGTAATGTAGCTTAGAGGACCTATTATAAAGACTGTTTATAAAGACGGAAAAATAGATATAGAAAAGACCCACACGTGAAAAAAATGTTTAAGAACAAACAGCAGTTGGTGACACCACCAATAAACAGCTATCAGTGAGCTCTACTTCCAAAATAACAACCTTGTACATGCATTACTTAAGTGGATGACTTTTCTCCAATTCTATGAACAAACGGCATTTTAAGGTCTCTTCCTCCCACACAACAAACAAGTTGTTGTAGATCAGCTCTTCTTTCCACTCAGAATAAAAAATGTTTAGATCAGGTCTTTCTCCTACCACAAGAACAAACGGCACTTGAATGATTCTTCCTTCCACTCAACAATCAAGTTTGCGTAGATCAGCTCTTCTTTCCACTCAACAGACAAATTGTTGTAGATGATCTCCACTACCATCCTATGAACAAACGACCCTTGAATATCTCTTCCTTCCACTCATCAAACAAGTCGGTGTAGATCAGCTCTTCTTTCCACTCAAAAAACAAATTGTATAAGACGAGCTAACAAACTGCTCTCGACAAGATTTGATACATTTTCTACTTCAGGTAGGTCCATGTATCAAAAAGGATAATTTAATTTTATAGTTATGTTTTGTACCACAGAATTGATTGTAAATGTGTTTACATCAAGTCCGTTAAGCAGTTATCAACCATTATTTGTATGCGCGTAACATTGGCTGCATGTCTATTTCTACGTTCCTTTTAAAAGCAAAGAAATAAAATTCAGTTCCTCATTCCATGTTCAAGTATGGCCATAAAATTAGCTGACCTTGTCGTTATTGGCGACTGGAAACAATCCAGTTGTTGTATTGCGTAGTTACTTGTTCGCCAATTGTCCGAAATTGTCGTGTAACAAAAAGGTCAGCGATTAGTAACCTATTTTCATACTATATTATAATTACGTAAAGGAGTATTCGATTATATCTTTTATAATATATAAATATATGAGTGAGATTATGGTCACCGGTATAAAATACAAGCAAGAGTGAAATATTTTACGCCCTAAGCAATATTAGAACGCAAAAACAGGTATTTGGATCGTTAATATCATTGACAGGGCCTTCAAAAAGATTTCTCACAGAATGTGACGTATTTTAAATCAGTTAGTATACCACTTTAAACTCGATAGAAAATGTTGTGCAAAAAGACCAAATTTCAAATTATTTTCTGCTAACTCAAAGATTGAACTCTGTATTATTAGACTAGGCTTAACCCTTTGCACTCGAGAGGGCTCTTTAGGAAATGTCCTTTGAGGTCATATGGCTACAGCGATTTCTGTGACAGTAGTCATTATTGTTGTTGTAAATGTCCTCCAAGATCGCAAGTCCACTGTGAATGGACAATGTGAAAATCGGCAAACACACGCACAGCCACTGTCAGTGGCCACGATACAGTTCTGCGTTAAGTATTGTTTTTTTCAATATTATTCCTCTGTAAGGTGGTGTAACCTGTTGAGAAACTTTACAACTAAGCATCTGTCAGTTTCCCGCTTTTTTAGCCAGCAATAGGTTCCACAGATCTAACCTCTCTGCCTCAGTGCTCACCAGTCGCCAAGTACTTGAAAGAGAACAAATTACATTTGTAAGACATTTTCTGTCATTGTAAGACAACCTGGTATGTGTATTGGACAGTGTTTGAACAATATCACACCTAAAAAAAATGAAACCCTGAAGAATCTCTATACTTCTATTTAATTTTAAAAGATGAAAGTTTTATTTTCAATATTATTATTTTTAACTAACAAATATTTATTTTATTTATAATAAACAGTAATTGTAGTAGAACATAGTTTTAACATTACAATAAAAACAAGGTTAAGTCGTTTACATGGGTTTTTAATTTTTAAATCCTCACGTGGCCGTGTGACATGGGAGGATAGTTCGAATGGCAACTAATATGAGTTGTCTAGGAGTGGGGACTGGCCACTGCTAGTGGCCTTTCGAGTGCAAAGGGTTAAAGTAAGTTGAGTATACTGATGCTTCTCGTCTGTTAGCTTTAGCTTCAACAAATTCATCAAATCTGTGTCGGAGGTTGTGCAATCAATTTAAATTAAACGCCCGATTAATAACCACTAAATTAAAATTTGTGCACATTCTTACCGGAAGGTCGGCTGGTAAGCGGTTCCGGATCGCCAGTTCTTGATTTAATCATTGTAAGAAGCTTGAATGGTGTAAAGATAGCAGCATTTGTCACAAACGCACCATATTAGGCTCGGTTTGTTTCGATTAGTCAGAAGTGAAACAAATAAATGTCTTGGAATAAAAAATCTAAAATAAATATGATACCGAAAACTGCTGGCTGACCAGACTTATTGCCCTAAGGCACATTGACAATTGATGGTCTATAACTATAGCATCACCACCGTACCAAAAACATCTGACTGGATTGGCACAGTCTGATGTTTTTAGTTCGGCACATAGTCAGTTAACGCAACAAGGAACTATGACTCACTGTACAGCAAGGATAGACGTCGGCGTTATTGACGCATGCGCAAAACGTTCTTTGCCACCGCTTAATTGTAGAGTTGGCCACTTTTTATTGCGCGCGTACACTTTTGAATACGGTTGACTTTAAAAAAGTTAAAACACGTGCTTCGTATTTATTTAAGGATTCTTAATGGATCTTCTGTATGTTATTCGATGAGTGAATGTGGTCTTGTTTAAAAGTAAGACTGTCATAATTTGCATTATATCAGTATTTTGTACATAATGCCAGTGTATTATCCATATCCATAAAGTTAGTAGTTTGTTCATGCTCATGCTAAAAGATACTAGGCTCTATTAATGTATATCTCATTAATTTCATCTCATAGGTGCGAAAGACGTAAAACATCGCTATTCTCAATTTTCTCCTGTAACTTGAAGTAAGAGAATCTCCAATACGCGTGTACGAATGTAAACGTTTTCATTACCGAGTACAAGCGCTATCGAGTGTTTTAAAGTGGTTCAACCAGCGTACAAGAGTGTTCTAAACGTACCAACTTTAGAAATGCACTAAGAGTTCCGCGCAAGAAAAGCACTTAACCGCAAATGATTCCGTGAATGTCGGTTTCCAGCCGTTCGGCGGAAAGAAAGAACCAGTCACGGCAATTGACGTTATGTGGAGTTTACCAGTATACCGACGTAAATTACCGGAGAGGAGAACAAAGAGGGGGAGCGAGGGGGAGGAAATAAGCGCCGCCGGAGGTCAATGAAAGATCTACGACTGTCGTAAGGATGTTCACACTTTTTGTGTCGGGTCCAAAGGTTTGGACGCTGCGATAGCATCGCGGTGACAGTGTAATTTATAACTCCGCCGGCCTATTATAGCTGAGTACGCCCGCCGTCCATTGACAACTCCGCTGCGCTCGCTTCTTCGATCACTGTCTGTGTGTTTTAATTGAGAACGATTTGAGGACCCTTTTGTTCGCCGAAACTGTGGAAATTTGTTTTCCGTTCATAATTGATGAGTTGGCGCTAGACAAACGGTTCTTGGAAAACAAGGAGGTCGTTTATAGTAGGAGATACTGATTTAGGTTTATGGCCACTAAATGATCGCCATCAAGCAGGATAAGTCTGCTAAAGTAGGTAAAGGTAGTGGAACTGATCTAATTAGTATAAATTTAAAAATACACGTCGTCCCTTAGTTCATGTAGAATTTTTAAACTCAGTCGCTTGCCTTGACCAGTAGGCTATAATAGTCTAAGAATCAAGTAGTAACAAGACTACACATATAATTTAAATTCATCAATCTCCCCTACAAAACCGTTTCTGGTGTGTTTTTTTTTTGTTTTTTGTTTTGTTTTGTTTTTTTTTACAAATTGCTCAATATAATCGATGCCGTCGGTAAAACTTTTAACCAAAATCAAATTTTCCTTTTTCCCCCTTTTTCTGTCTAGTTTACTTCGCGTATTTCTTTTATTATATTATTATTCATCAATATAAAATTCGTCTTGGTTAGAAAGCTAATTTTGACGATTTTCATAATATCAAAAATTTGTATTTACTACATTTGTTTTATTGAATTCAACTTTTTATATATTTCAAATCAATTGCTAATTATTGGAAGAGTACCTTTGTGAACAAATATTACCTATTTCAAAACTAGGATTCAATTTAACTATTTCATCTTTTATATTATAAATTTAAGTAATGGTCTATTAATGTTTATTTTCATTTATAGTTTATACTAATATTTATTCATAATTTATAAATAAACGAGCACTTCCCACCTCTTTGTCCACTTGCTCCGAACTGCGTATTCTGAAGGTGACCATTAAGCCTAATGAATTATAATTTTCTACTTTCAGCATTAGATAAAAAAAAAAAAAAACTTTAAACACCTATTTTATAGATGTCATGTTGTTCAAACGAAATAATGTGTTATATTTGATTTAGTAGTATTTTAATATCTAAATACCGTGCTTTAATTGGCCGAACTGCGTTCTGGTTTTGACATGTTTTAATTTAAAAAAAGATAATAGTTTTTTAAATTAATTTTTATGAATTGATTTATTTGTGTAAATAGACGAAAATAAAAAAAAAATTAAGCAATGTTATAACATTGTCTGAAGTAAAGAACAAACAATACTATAAAACTTTACTAAAAACTCTTTAACTCTAAAATAAAAACATGTTTTAATTTAGAACTATTTCAAATCGCGTACTGCGTGGACATTTATAAAAAACTAACAGCTGTGATTAAATATTTATAGAAAGGCATAGAGACTGAGTAGATAGTAATATGTTTTTAAAGCAATAAAATTATTAAAACATAAACTATGAAATGACACGATATTTAATAGATTTATTATAAGAAAGAATACAAAAATAATAGAATAAGAATTGTTATTTTTTATAATGGTATTTTTACATATTTCTGGACAATGATTCAATAAAGTTATATAAAATGGATCAATACTTGCCTATGTATATTTATATATATATATATATATATATATATATATATATATATATATATATATATATAATAGACTATATATAACGTTAATTTCAGGAAAAATAGTAATATTATTCTAGAATGAGGAGCTTTAGACAGTAAGTATCAGTTATTGTAAAATAACTAGTATGTAAATTCCATGATAACAGTTTTACCTATAGGTATAGAGGGTGTATTTAAAACTGTATCAAATAACTGAACAGATACAAACCATCCTCTATGATAGTTACAAGACTACACGTAACGGCAACTGATTTGTAATACCAGAATTAGAAGTCACATTTTTAAAATTGTTACAGTTTTATATCCTACATATTTATTAATAAAACTACTTGTTTGATGCTAATAAAACGGCCTAACTGATGTTACATTCGGAAATGAAATCTGGTAATAAAGATTAATTTTAAAAAACCAGTATGAATATTTTTAGCAAAGCCATGCTTTAAAGTTTACAATTAATACAAGATTTATTGATTTAAGGGGATTCTGCATCTAAAAATGGCAAAAAATGACAAAAATTCGAAAAAAATTATTTATACATATTCTTGTTCTTTGTTTAATTCTGAACCATAAAAACATAACTTTATGACTAAAAAAATAATATTTTATCTCATAATATTTATTTTATTCGTCCATGTCCTGAGTGTGAACTCAGTATAGTACCAGGCGACATTTTCTGGTTTCAAAGAAACTTTACATGTAATAAGCATTATTGTTTACTCTATGTTTCTATAGTTATTTATCTTTGTTTGTTTGTCTTTTTGGTTAGCTTGTATGTTTGTTAGCTAACAACAATTTGCTCAAACAGCTGATCAAATGTATTTGAGTCATATGGTAGCCTATCACAAACAAACATTCACAAAATATTCTGTTTGTTTACAATTGTAATTGTGCAGTTTCATGTGTTTTAGTGTCTACAATAATTGAATAGTTTAGTCAAATATGGGTAGAAAAAAGAACTCCAAAAAGAGACTAAGTGATAGAAATTAATAGACAAGCGATTTCTAGGTACAGTAGCAGGAGAATCCTAGGTACGGTAGGCCTACTTTTGTTTTTTATAAAAGACTTCAAAACTTTGATTTTGGACCAACAAAAAATATTTATGGATACTATTCTAATAGGCCTATGTAAAATAACAAATAAATGTAATATTATGTTATATAAAATTATTGTATTACTGTAAACTTGTAGTTTACATTGAAAAAATGAAACTATTTTAGTTTATCGCGATTTTCCGAAAGTTAGATTTCTTTGAATAAAAATTGATATTGTTTGAGAACCATAATACATAGAAAGCTGAAATTTTTTCCAGGTATCATTCATATGACGTCTAAAATTCCTATGTATTTTCATAACTCTACAGCTTACCTAACCTATTTTCTAAATTATACAAATAAAATTAAATGAGAAAATACTTTTTTTAATTTTTGAAGGCTTATAGAATTTTTATTTATTGGGGTATGACAATGAAAGTACATAGGAATGTAGTAGTTGTCAATAGCATCAAAATAAAATAAACAGGATAACAATTGATTGTCTTTCAGCTATGGAATATCAATTTTAAAAATTAACATTTTTACAACAAAAATAACGAATATTTATTTTATTGTATCCAAGTCAAATTAAAATATGGCACCAAAGGTATTTAGATATTAGTTTTTACATGTAGGGAATTGGAAAAATACATCAAAATAATAAAATGTTAGTGAATATAAAAAAACACCCATCTAGTTGCAGAATCCCCTTAAGGTTATGTTTTAAATACAAGAGTTCAAGTTCGTTCAGTTGTGGCATTGGACGAAAAACCTATTTAGCTATTCGCCGTATTAAGTAGGTTTAATAGAGAATAAATCATAGAAAATAAATACCTGTCATTAAATAAGTAAGATCAACGGGCCCTTCGTACTGCAGAGCTCAAGTAAAATTTGTAAATTTGTCAAGTGCCTTAACCGTTCATACACCAATAACAGTAATAAAGCTATTCAATTTTTTTAGTATTTTTTCTCAACAAATTAGGCCTAGTATTGCTTATTAAAGAATTAGTATGTAATTTAGTTTAATGTTAAATGAGATAGTATTATATTAAAAAATGTAAATTTATTTTGAAAATAAATATTGTTGATAAATTTAACTTGTAAAATAATAAATTAAATTACATAACAATAATTTTTAATTTATGGATCTACTAGGCCTATATCTTACATTTTGACCATACGACACATAACAAAGTCTAATCTTATGTATCAATTTACGCAGCACAACAAATGCAGAGAGTATAAAATAAAATGCCAAGGAAATTACTTTAAGCTTTTATTAGGATGCTTTAGGAGGGTAGCTGAGTTAGTAGTGCTACTCAAGCCGTGGGTACATTTTATTTTACTATTTTTTTTATTTATTAATTTTTTATTATTTTGCTAACTCTTAGTATTTTGTCGAGGCTGAGTTGCCAAAAAAATCTGACAACAGTCAAATTTTAGTAAAATCTATCTCGACTCGGTTATAGGCTATCATTAAAATAGCCCACAGGTATAAAAATTATAAATTATTTTCAAAAAAAAGAAAAAAGTTCAATTACAAATATTTTTTCGTGTTTCTGAGTTTTACTAATTTTTTTTTACTTCTAGTAACAAACAACTTTTAAAACCAATTAATATTACAGTGTAGGCCTAGAAGAAAGTTATGATCAACATGAAAGATAAAATATAATAAAAATAATTTTGTATTACAGAGAATAACGGTTACAATGAACATTAATACGGGTAAAGAAATGTAAACAACAAAGCTGAACTTAGTAAATTACAATTTGCCCATATATAGTAATACTATTCTATATAGGAATTATCTGACGTTTGTGTAAACGTAAGAGTAACAAGGCCACACTTTCCTCCTACCTACTACAATACACTTACGATATGACAAAGAGAGATCGCGAGAGTATGTTTTACTGTTGTACAAATCTTGTGTAATGTATTCACACACTAACTGTTGCGTGCTACGAGCGCATGTGGTTTGAAAACACTTCAAAGCTCCCAGAGAAATAAATGTAGGCCTACATGCGACACTATTTTATTTAAAACTACAACCATTATGAACTTAAAGAAGTAAATTTTTATTTTGACTTTTGATTATCATATAGTTTGCCTTCTTTTTGTTTGTGTTTTCTGTTTTACTTTCATTGGTTTGAAAATATTATCAATAAAATATAAAAACTACCGTGATTTTTGTGAAATATTTTAAATGTACCATTCTTTATTTTACACACACTATTAAATAATATTTTAATAATATTATGTTTTAAAGAGTAAACAAACACTTTAATGTTGTTATATTCTTAACTGTTGACAGTTGGTTTTTGTAACCGATTGATAATGAGTAATTTATTTTATTTATTTATTTTTCTACATGTATTTAATTTTTGTTTCCTAATCATAGACTATGCAAACGTGAATAATTACCTAAGTAACGGTTAACTTTAATATTTTATATTATATTGTTCACATAAACAAAGAATAGTTACATATGATTGTAAAAAGACAAACTGATAATTTGAGAAATTAGTCGATCAAATCTTTGCTTTTTCGCTATAAAACATCTGATAAACTAAATTACTATAATATTTAGGCTAGATGAGTTAGTCTGTACATGATTTATGTATAAAGACCCAAATATAAGAAGATCTAAGTAGATCCTAGCCTAATTTAAATCTATTGAACAATCATTTGGATTTAACAATAAATATTGTTATAAATTTAAAACAATTTTTTCGAGTGCTCCTTGAAGGTGCTATAATTGTCATAGTTATTTATATATTTTATCTGTTTATTTTATATTTTTCTGTAAATGCTAAAATTATTAAACCTTTTCGAGATTCACGTAAAATTATACAGGCTCGGCCTTCTAAAGCAATCATTCTACCGTCATGCTATTAGAGCGATATCCAGCATATATGTAAGTTACGGGGTTCGGCTTTCTAAAGAACAGCCGACCTTGGTTAGTAACAATGACTACAATCGTTCATCTTATTCACCCAAACCTCTTCGATCGGCGACTTACTAATAAATAATAAAATAATAATAACGAATTATAACGTCTACAGTGTGAACCACCTACGGAGCGTAAGACGGTTGCCCTCATATGATTTTATTAACCCCCTAAAACGATTGACGATAAAATAAAATCAATTGTATTTTGCCAGAGGAACGGTCGGCAGGCCATCTCGGATTCCCTGGCCTTAATTTTTTGATAATCTCGAATCCTTTTTACATTTAAAGAATTGCTCAAGATGAGATATTAAGGTAATTTACAGGTTGTGATATGCAATATAAGTTTAATAAGTTATTTCTTTTTTATTTTAATTTAAAGTCACCTAATATGTTATGTTTGGGATCCAACAGGTTGTTCATAGCAAACATTTAGTACGCCCTCTAATAATTAAATTAAAAAATAGTTATAGCCTAATATATATGTTTTACTGAATAAATTTGACCGTAAACAAAGTGGTTTTTCGTTGACGATGTTATAATCCTATTAATATTTTTATTTTATTTATTTTTATTTATTTTTATTTATTTATTCATAAGACGCCGATTGTCGATATGGGCGAATATGGATTTCGAATGAATGTGATGAGTGTATATGAGCGAATGTAGTCATTGTTACAAACTAAGGCCGACTATTCCTTAGAAAGTGTCATTAATTAATAGCCCAATGACAAATGAACAGCCGGTGGTTATCAGCTGATCCTTCTCAAAATATTATTAATAATAATATTATCATTACTTTAATTTAAATCTTAATTTCAATATTCCTATAGGCTACAGTTTTTTTTCTCAAGGAAATAAGTAAAAAACGTTCGCGATATCACCAAAAGTTTGCGAGGTTACTGAAAAAATATTATCATCAGCTTATTTTTTTTCCCAACACAACTGTTTTCTTATGAAAAGTTTAAAAATTCTCGTAATATGTTCGTATAAAGTCGCTGTAATTTCAAAGTATCGTTTATTGTGAGTAAAAAGGAATATCTCACATTTTAATTTAGTTAAATCGATATTTATATCAAACTACTATTTGGCCTATGTTGGGAGTGATTTGCAGACCCTTAAACAATTTGAATTTGCTACCTAAACTATTAATGTCGTGTTTTTACTTTTACAATTTCACAGCGAACTAAAACAATTTAAAAATTACTCTTAATTTGAGCAAATTTTGAGCTACAATGGGAAATGAATAAGCCACATCGATCAAAATGATAAGGAAATGTTGCTTTATGAATTGATGAATTCATAAACAAATAGAATCAATTAACAAAAGTCCATGTGATAAAATGTAATTATATGATTTTTACAATTTTATCTTGCAGATAATTTCGATGAGAGAATTTTCACATAATAATTTCATAACTTGAAATTTACATGAACAGTTTTAAAAATATACAAACGATGCGTCCTCTAATTTGTAAAATATGTATGTTAAAGGGAACGGAAAAACGCCAAACATGTCATAAATATGGTGGCGTCATATGTAATGGTTAATTAAAGAGTGAAACGGTACATAGAGTCATTAGGCCTAACATCCATGTTTGAACTACACTTTGACAATGACAGCAATATTAAAAATACATATTATTTTGCATTTTAACTTAGAAATGGTGGTAAATTAATTTTATTGTAAATGTTTATTTTATTTATACCTAAATTTGCCAAAACACGTGATCTTAAAAAAAGAGTTTAATTGAATTTTGACACTAGCCTATATATATATATATATATATATATATATATATATATATATATATATATATATATATATATATATATATATATATATATATATATATATATATATATATATATATAGGCTATTATATTTTACTTCGTCTACAAACCATTGTGTTTATTTAAATACGATATATTTAAATGAATATACTAAAAAAAACTTTATATGCTTGTCTGTTGTAGATTCAAGCGCTTTGCCTCAAACGTTTTGTGAAAATATAGGACAACGTAGCTTACGAAAACAAAGGTTGAAAGATAACAAGCCTAAAGGTATGTTAAAAAAAGATTCGATTGGAGTAGCCTATTCTATTTACGGAAGTCTTATTTGATTTTTTATGAACTGGAAAAGGGGCGAGTATTTATAAGCAATATTTAAAAGTAGTCATAAATTTATAACGTTTTTATAAGTCATAAACATTTATCTAAAAAATATACACACTATTGGAGTTGGTAATATGATACGCACGGTAGACAAAAACTAGTTTTAAAAAACTTTAAATATATAATAACTGAGAGTATTCTGTAAATTGGAGCATTCCTTTACCAATTTAACCCTCGACTCACTCACTATTCATACATAAACTTATAATGACATTAACTTTTTTTTATTTTTTTTTAAATAACATAGGTCTACATTTATAATACTTTAATAAGGCACCAATAAAAAATATTCTTTAACTGTGAGATTTAAAAATTACAAATAAATTGTTCATTTGATTTTTAAGAATACATTTTGTATTGGGATATTAAATAGACTTAATTTCATTAACACTGTAGTCACTATATACATTTATTGAGTGGATATTTTACTATGCTATGGTAAACAAAATGCTTTAACCGTTCACATGCGATTTGATTTTTTACTCATTTTAGACTTAAGTTCTATAGACCTTATATTTATTTAATCAAAGCTACAAAATTAAGTGTTTAATTTCTTAACGTAAAGAAGACAAATCTCTATTTTATGTAATTTTTCTAAAGCGTGTAGCAATTGAAAAATGATATTTTGTTAGTTACTTGTCCTATATTAAATATGGCAGTTTACAAACTACAGTAGTTGTTATTTTACATCTGCAGATATATTATACTGGTTTTATAGCCTCACTTGAAATCTGGCTTTATAGTAAGTGTAAAATAATATTTCAGGTATAAAAAATACTGCTAAAATATTTAAGCGTGTTATACTGTATCAAGTTCATTTAACGAAAACGTAAGACAAAATTAGAGAAACTGTCAATATCAAAGTTGTCAGCTTAATTCCAATCATAAATGTTACCTCAAAGTTTATATTTGCTGTTCAATCGTAAATTGTTTAAAACCCACAGAATTGTATAAATTGGTATAATGTAGCCTACTTAGGTAATATTATAATAAATATTTGTGTGTATTTCAGCTTCTTTAACTTTTGTATATCTTGTTTTTATTAAACCAATTTTTATTGTTTATTTTCTTTAATTATTTTTGAAGGTATGATTTCTTTGTAATTTTCCTTTCTATAAGTTCCTACAATGAAAACTTAGGCCTAATTGACACGGTTTAAGGGCTCCATAAAAGAAAATTAAAGCAAAGAATATAAAAATTAAATGACTTTTACAAGACTTGGTTCAAGGTTTTGTAAGCTTTATTGACATTTCCATCTTATTCCAATCTTTCATGTAAATAAGCATAATTTATAGTGTGTATTTAAATTAGTCTAACAGAATCGGACACATTTATTGGTCAATAAACGTTAATAATGAGGCCTAATGTTTTAGTAAAAGACATAGGTAGCCTATATTTTAGAGCGCAAGTCCTATTTAAATATTATATTTTATTCGCCTTGTCGAAGTGTGTTGAACATTCTGGTTACGATATTTCTTGTTCACTCTCCCAGTACTAAACCTTGGACGGAAGTTGGAAGTAAAGCGCCAGACGACCGTCACTGTCTAGGCGGCCTATACATATTAATGGAGCCACCTATGGTAATTTCATGGTGACCATTGTTGGAGGGCTACTAATTATACCATGTCTTAGTCACTTACAGGTGTTAATTTAGTTTCACTTTTAGATCTAAGTGGGTTGATAGCTACAAATGGCGTTCTTAATGAGTTCAAAGTAGAATATGTGAGTTTTCTTGTCTGCTATAGGCCTATACTAGTAGGCCTATTTTAGAGGAATTATTTGGTTTAGTAATTTGAATATATTTGGAAGGAATTTATTTCTAAAAATATATTCGATCTATTTAGCTTATGTTATGAAAATAACGATATAGCCTATGTGTCAATAACGATAATATTTGTACGACAAAAGTCAATTTAACTAGAGAAAACACAGAAAATTCTCAAAATAGGGAAGGAAAAATTCATTCATTGTTTTACGCTCTTTTAAGGGGAAACATTGAAAATAATAATAATATAGGCCTAATCTTTCCCCTCTAGCCCTATTCAACAAAAATGCACAAACTAAACATTTTGAATTAAGGACTTAAGTCTAAGTTATAGGGTTTTTTTTACCAGATTTGAATGTTTTATTTTAAAACATTTCAAAATTAACAGAAAGACATTTATCATTTCATCTAAATTTACCATTTAAGGTTTTGTAACACCCATATTTTAAAATAGCGAAATAATTTTAGAAATATCATCTTATTCTGTAACTATATTTAGTTATTTCAAAAATAAATAAATTATAGTATTAAAAAGATATACAACATTATTTTAGCTTTAATTCTTTAGTACAGCAATAAAATAATGACACAATAGCTCTAAAATCAGATACAGGCCTGTTGTGAACAACGTCAAGTGTGTACAATTTCCCTAACTTATTAAGCGAGAGCAGGGTAACTTGGAAGTTGTTTTAGACGCAGGCAAACTTCCTAATGACGTAAAACTTGCCCAAGGGACAGACCGGGGTCTCGAAATTGAAATACGGAGGTGAGTCGGACTGACCACCTGACGGGCCGAGCTGGCCAAAAGCCAAAAGCCACCACTACAGCTCGTCCACCGACGGATGAACCAGTGCCGTCTCGGTATCAAGGGACTGGTGGTGAAAAATGTAAATTATAATAAAACAGTCTATTGTAGAGAATTGGAAACAGCTGCCACCTCGAGTGAGGGGCCCGCCCCACGTAGGCTTATGTGCTATAGATTGTCCGTAGTAAGTTGGACTCGAGTGTTAACAAGGCTGCAATTGGAACTAATATTTCTTTGTTTACTTCAGTTAGAAGTATTTAGTGGGTGTGATACAACATAAATGATATGTAATATTGATGTATTAATTTAACTTTGTTACTTGACAATATTAAGTTTAACTAGATAAACTATTTTCCCTCTGTGAAGTAGCCTATTTTGCTTTTGTTTGGTTATATTTTGGTTTTAGAAATCTGCCCAGTTATAAATTAATAAGCTATTAAAATACGTAGATTGTGACTATGTATTTTTTAACTTATCAAAGGAATATGTTTAGATTATTATTCTAATTGAACATAATTAAAAACATAATTTAAATTAGTTTGAGCAATATTTTGCGCCCTTCTCACATTAAAGAGGCTGGTATTTAAGTGTAGGCTATATTTAGAACTAGTATAATCATTTATTATTATTACTTATATATTCGTTTAATTCTCCGAATTTTTATTTATTTATTTTTGCTGTTTTAAGTAATTATAACATAGGTATATCCTATCTATCATAATATATATAAGAAAACATCAGTGAGTCGGGTTTGAACGATTATTCTAAGAAATTTTGAACCAACTTCACCATACAATATATTCATATAGCGTGGTTCATTATATTAATTTGATGTATATACATATTAAATGTATATACAATGTCCAACAAATAATACTAATAAAAGGAAAACAACTCTTTGTGTTCTTTCTTAAATAGCTAGACCTATTCGGCTCCTAATTCTATAGGCCTAAGTACCTGTAGCTTGTATATTAATTAATAGGCCTATAGGTTTTTTATCATGGCCTTTGTTTATTGTCCTTCACAATTTGAACTTAAATATTTCTTATTGTGCGAATAGTATTACATACTTGGGTTCAACTTCAACTCTTCCAATGCTGATTCGGAAGTTTAATTTTTTAAGCTTCAGACCTAAATTTAAATATGTCTAATTGCTTGATCTAACTAAAATACCAGACTCTTTTTATGTATTCTTTCTAGGTCTACAAAGTTGTGTCTGAAATGATGATCAAATGTCATTTTAGCCTAGGCAACGCTAGTTGACCCTGAGGCAAAAGGGAGTTGAAGTGCTATTTGAAGGGCTAACTAAAGACCCTAAGGACATCGTGTTTTGAGTGTTTGTTGCTAAGGGAGCCTTTGTATGGTAACTGAATCAGTTAAAACCAGATTGTTCAACAACTTTGCGATTGCTTTGTTATATACTTGTTATATTTCCACCTACTTGGGTTGTGCAAGAACACATTTCACTAAGACTGTCTACTAAATCAGCCACTGGATTTATTATTTAAAGGGGTTGTCATTCGAGGTTTGTTAATTGGCATCGTTTATTTTCAATAGATATGATATTGTTTTAACATAAGTTAGATTGTACGTTGAATTAATACTGGCCAAATTCTTGTTGGAAATATTATTTTAATGAATAAGTTATCTTGTCTAAATTTTTAGGGTGGATCTGAAAATCCTTAGTCTATTATATCAAGTTTTGTAAGAAGTATAGAATAACTACTAGCCCTTTATCTCTCTAAATAAGTAGTACTATAAAAATAAGTAGTTTTATTTTGAAAAAAAATATAGGCCTACTACTGAATAGGCTATCTGATAAAAACTAAAAACAGTATTTTTGTACAATCGTTTAGGTATAACTTAGACTATATTTGTTACTCACAGCCTAGGCCTATAGAGGTTTTGATTTGTTGAGTTGTAAAATTCTATTTGTTAACACTAAATTGACATAAAAATAGTTTTGAAATTGGATTCGATTTACGTAATTCAACAAATTTAGGAAAACACGGCCGGATTAGCCTATATTTTTTATTTTGCTTAAATAATTTTGTCTAATTACGGGTCAGGATTATAAGATAAACTTAATTTACTAATATTTAGTTTTGGACTTTAAGTTGTTGACAGTGTATTTTTTTGTACTGACAGCTATTTAAAACTAAATTAGATTTTCATTTGATCAACATTTTTATGGAGATTCGTTAAGCATTCTTACTTTAATCGTCTTTTTGTTGTTTCGACTGTTCCTTTTTGTTTTAATCGATAAAAGGCATTAGATAAAAGTTAATAACTTTCAGATTTCTGACCAAGAATATTTTTTAATTCACCCAAACAGGTCTAGTTATTTGCACTAGGGACTATGTAAACATAACCTAAAAACTATCTGACCTGATTATTTGGCGATCCCCTGTGCGGAAAGGTGGACATCTTACATGGACCGGCCAGTCCTCACAGCCTAGTCTGGTGACTTGTCAACATAATAACTGTATATCCTTATCACTGCTTATCACTCATGGCGGTCACTGAGTCTGTCTTATCGGGGTCCACGTGGCACGAGAGCGGCACGCATGGTGAGACACTGACACACCCCCACCAACACCCACACTAACACTCGCCGAATGAAATATAATGTCCAAAGTTCTGTACGATCCGATTTTTTCTCCGGTGGCCGCGTTCGCACTGGGGGAGTGAGACGGGGAACGGCGGATCGAGGAGTAGCGGCGCACCGCCAGGCCGGGAGGGGGCACTCTGATAACACAATCCGAAAAGCAACGCCGAAAAAAGATATTTTTCGGGGAGGAGAGTCTCTGTTTGTGTGAGTATAGTCTTGTTCGTCAGTTTGTCTACGCTCCCCACCACCGGTAACTTCCCCTCTGCCGCCCCTCCACCAACAGAAACTGCCCCTCCTATTTTGTTCTTGTCCAGTCTGTTGTGGTTTTTGCGGTAACCAAAAGGTTGATGCTGAGGTTACACGTTGCTACGTTACATCTCTTCGCCTTCGGGTCCTCTTCTCAAACTGAGTTGTTCCACAGTGACTCCTGTGAAGTAGGTTGTCTGTGAAGTAGCAGTATGAAGTGAAGCCAAGTACAGCTAGTACTTGAAGTGACGTGGCAGAGCACGGTAGCAGGAACTGTAGAGTGTAGAGAAGTGCGGTTGTTGTAAGCGTAGGCTACTGAGGAAGACGAGTCATCGATTGTGAACAGAGAACGCGCGGAGGGTGGTCTCCACAACAAAATGCACACAAACTACGACAAGCTACACAAGTGTCTGAGCGCGCTCCCCACCTCCCCCCGCCACAGGATTGAAAAACCTCCCGCTCTGTCTCCTCACTTTTTCCCCTCTTTCGCTTCTCTTTTTTCTGTGGGTCGCGCGGCGCCCTGATAGGTTCGTCGATGCTATCTCGCCCCGCCCACCCGGCCTGATGCCCTCCAATCCTGTCATTCTGTCTCCGGCGATGATAGATCCCTCTTGTTCTACATGCCCTCCCCGGCCCCTACAACGAATCAATGGCGTCTCGGGCTGACCTGTACACGCATATTAATCACTTGTAACCGCACTACGGCTACGTAGGTATAATGCACGTTAGTTCACCCGCTTGCCGCTACGCTACGCCACGCCACGGCACCACTCTCGGTGTTTACAAGTTTATCAGGGTATCCACTACCCTATCGGTTACACTACCCGTTCAATCAACACACCTTCCTACTACACACCCTTACTGGCTTGTACGACAAGATCGTCGCTTGTCGCTTGTCTTACACCTTTCACTTATTCTTGTGAACTTTTCACTTTATAAAGCCTGCTGACAATCGGTGGTAACACACTCGATCTACAGTTTATAAGCCTGCTTACTCTTTTAAAGTTCTTAAAAAATACTTTTACTTAGGCCGAAACTCTATAAATAAAATTAATTAATATTTTCTTCTATTAGTTAGTTCTTGTTTTCATGTTCCTAAATTCCTTTAAACTAGGCTACAATTTTATTTCGAATCACGCAGCTCTAAAAGGAAACTCTCGAAAACACATTATTTCTATAACTTGTGTTTCGTAATAATTTACAATTTATTTTAAAATAATAGCCTATAGTCTATCTTTCGTGATGACCAATCTTATTTTCACTAATAAATTCAATTTCCTAATTTTTGTTCAATAAATTTTATGGAAATAGGCCAACTATAGACAATAAAAGAATGCAAAAGTGAATTTACTTTTGTTATCAAGTTATGTAACACTTAATTGTTGTTCTGTTTTTTTCTTCCATTTTATGTGTTTCTTAAAGTTTAAAAAGTTCCCATTAATTTTTTAATGGCCCAAAGATACACTTAGGGCTAGGTGTACAATTTACTCATTTTCTCATTTAGCTTTTCTAGTTTATTTTTTATTTTATTAGTTTTGTTCTCTATCTGTAATCAGTAGATTCATAAATCAAATATATCACTGTTTATAACTAACCAACTATACTTTTATAAATAAAAACTCTATGTGAAGTGTATTTTTAATTTAGGCTACACGAAAACAAGATCATCATTAAAAGCGGTTTCATATTTGTCCCTTGTTTGCCTAATAATGTTTTATTATAGGGTTAGTAAAATATTATTCATAGGCTATCTGAAATAAAAATAATTGCTATAAAAATCTACATGAAACATGAAATTCTAGTCTACTTAGTGTAGGCCCCAAATTAATTTTAAATTTCATTAAGTAGTAAATTTCTAAAATAACTGCAAATGTTAAAATAATTTTAAAAGCATTATACAGTAGGCCTAGCACTTTAACAATTACATCTTATAGGCTATTGTTTTACTATCTTACATTTAATTAAGCTTATATTGTGTTAGGCCTAAGATCACCAATTATTAAAATGAATGTCATCGAATAATAGGTTATTTAAGCTATAGCCTATGTAGCCAACCTATGATGCTAGTTCTTGACGTCTTGATGAAATCAATGTAATGGTTGAGCCCATTCGTTTAATTCAATAGTCCTTCGTCCTTTAGTCGAATGTCCACAGTCAATGTCTAAATTTCACAAAACGACTTCAGGCTACCTTGCGAAATTAATATTTATAATTATATAGGCTAAGTTAATAAAATGTCAAAATGTGTAAGCTTACTACTAAAATTTAATTTAGGTTAAAAATAATATTTAGACCTAGACTAATATTTTTTAAAACGTGAAGCCTAGTTAATTAATTTTTATATTCTAATTATATTATTGACAAAAATAGTATAATTTGAGGAGTAGCCTAGTTATTATTACAGGGTATTACATTGAGTTTGTTTATTATTATTTTACTAGCTCACGATTGTTTTACATAAAAAAGTTATTTAAAAAAAATCACCCCTTGATAGCCAATGTTTTTAGACTGTATATAACAGATTGATTACCTTTTTTAGTGTAAGCTGTTTGGATTTTTAATTTTTGTGTTAAATGTTGTGCTTATTTTTTTTCAAACGATGAAGTAAACCATTTTTAATTAAAGTGTACCATTTACAAATATCAGTAGGCCTACCTTCATACAGTAATCTGATTCAGTAACTTAGAAAGATTTCATTTTTTCCCAGTAAGCTACGGTTAAAAAAATCTCCGAATGAAACTTTTTAAACAACTATTATGAAGCCTAATATACATTTTTACTTTGATATTCCTACATAGAAACCCCCGCACAGACCCATATGGTACGTTTTGTGCAATCAAGTAGGCCTAAATTAAAAAATAATAACAAAGATTATTTACCCTTAATAATAGGCTCTAATTAAGGTTTACGGTTATAATTAAAAATTGTTAAAGGCTTCAATTCAACTACAATATTTTATAAGGATGTGATAAGGAAATAATTATAATATAACTTAGGCCGTGTAACGGTTTTTTTTAAGAATCCCGACTTCCTTTAGGCTGTAAGTTATGTTAGGTTAGGTTTTATTAGTTCAAGAGGAACTAGTTTATTTTATAGGTTGTAGGTTTTATAGTTAACTAAGGACATTTTGATGTTATTTAATCACATTTCTAAGACTAACCATACTTGAAACAAATTCAAATTTTAAAAACAGAAAAATCTATGTTATTTATTACTTGGAAGTGATCATACGATTTGTTATGGCAACTTGAATTTATAGTTTATCACCGCGTACAAGTCTAAAGTAGGCTATATCGTCCGAAACCTACACTGTCAGAAAAATGTTGCATATTCAGCCTTATCAATTGTTAGCCTGTGACTTGAATAGGACCACATACAGGTCAACACATGGCGGGATCTTTTGCTTTGTACTACGCCAATATAATCTATAACTAGCTACTATGATATAATTTTCTTTTTATAAATCTAATTAATTGTAAAATTTAAACTTGAAATGTGAAATTTATTTTCGAATTGGTTTGTCGACTACCAAGCAACTTTATTTTATAACATTTATTTTATTTATTTATATTATATTTAATTATTGATTTATTTGATTCAGCGACGTTATTAGGCTTGCTCAGGTGAAATATTTTTTACCACAACTCTCCTCCCTCTTTCAGTAGGCCTAGTCATCTGCTGAAAATATTAGAACTGAGGGCTTATCGTAGCCTACAATATCAAAATTTACTACGGTTGATAATTTGTCAATATATATTTTTAAAATGTTGAAGGGTTAACCTCAATAATTAGCCTAATAAAACCATTTGTAAAATTTAATTTGTAAAGAAGGTAAAACGCTAAATAAAAATTCAACAGCCTAAAGTTACAAAGACTATCATTTTTGTAAAAAAAGGACAGTGAACAGAGTAGTGTCTCCTAGAAGTGTTTAGTAGGCCAACTCCGTTAGCAAATTACTATTGGCTATTTTAGAAAACCGTCTACTAATGTGATAAATAATAGACCTAAGAGAAGTAATTATAAATTTATAAAACAAGCATGATTTCCATTTTATTTGAAGTAGCAAAAATAATATATCTTATGTTTGTGTTCCACTTTTATGAATTAATTACAAATGACTCAAAATCTCTAATAAAAATATCTACTAGGCCTACTCTATATTTTTGGGTCTGATAGTAGTTTTCTGATGGAGCCTAAACGTGCAGTCAATGTTTTTATGGTGTATAGTAGGGCCCAGACTGATCCTGTTATATACCCGTGGGTGGGCATTGTTGTGCAGGCTCGCAAATTGTTGCAATATTCACGCCGGAAATTTATTTTTATGCAAACCGTTTATGCTAAGTATCGTATAAGGACTGTTTGAGAAATTCTAACCAGAAAAATAAAAAAGGATGTATTTGTTTGTAGGCTAAATACAAATTATTTTGCTGTAGTTGATTTTTTCTTTTTAAATCTTTTCAAATTGTATTGTTTTATTATCCAGAGAATAGCTTGTATATTGTGTATTCCACGTAACCTACTTGGCGTTGATTAATATAAATTAATAACATTTATATTTAATAAACAAATGTTCCTAAAAGTCCGTTATATAGTATTTGAAAATTCACCGATGAAGATCTATCAGAATAAAAATTCTATAAATTCAGTAAACTTGTTTTTGTTAAATTAATTACAAAGTAAATTTATTTTAGATATAGGCCTATAAAGACAGAACATTTCGCTTTAATGTATGGCGTAATAACACATTTTCAAACGGAACTAATAAAAATTAATTTCTATTTATAAACAATAGGTCTGATAAGTCTTTTTATTCATAAATGAAATTAAAATAGTTTATGGACAGTAAGTAAATTAAAATGTTTATTACGTTTAAAGGGATTAAAATATTAAATTAGCTAATGGAATAACAGCTTTTTAAGGGGGAACATTTATAGCTTAAATCCTGTTTATAAATCATTAGTGAATCTTATATCATCTTTTCAAGAAAATAAAGCTATCCATTGATAACAATGCTGTTTTATGCCGAATTTACATGTTTTTGCAGTAATGTTTTTAAATTTGAAAATCATGTTCTCTCCTAGAACATCTGTTCTGTAACCGAACACTCATTGTAGGCCCTATCACTTTTCTGAAAATATTAAAATCAATGTTTTTTGAATAGAGAATAGTAGACTATTCCAAATAATACAATTATGTTAAACGTTTTATTGACGATTAAGTAGTAAATTAACTGTTTACCACACGAAAAATTCAATTAGGTTTAAAATTAATTGTTAACAACAATAATTAATTAATGTTGTAGCCCTAATCAATTTAACTGTACTATCTCTAAGGTATACACAAACTCTCCACAACTTTCTTTACAAGCAACACATCTCTACAAAGATGACTCTTGAGGGTGTACCTTGGGATCAGCGCTGTGGAGCGAGTGAGGGGAGCGGAATCGTAGTATCTGCATCTTGCCGCCAAGGCGCGCACCTCAGCCACCTTCTTCTTGCTATCGCTTTCTTTTGAATAACTGGACGTCCCCAATAAAAACAGTCGGTGGGGGCGTTTGGGGTGGAAGAGACGAGTCGCGCGCACGGGGAGTTTTTTAATTTTTCCACAGATAGCGTTTGGATGCGACGCGGGTGTTGCGCTCACTCTCGCGGTGATTCGGCCAACTTCCCTCTGCTGTGTGCTAAAAATAAACCCACCTGTCCACGCAATCTGGCGTATCGTTAATAATACATAATCCATCATTCAGTACAGCCAAAACTAGAGCCTACTAACCAATATTGAGTTTTTTAAAATTTTATTTGATAGACTAATTAAATTGTTAAAATATTATGTTAATATTCATAAAAAACATAATAACCACTTCCAAATCATCTTAAAACTAGTAAAATAGGTTTATTTCGTTTTTAAGAAAAATTATAGAACATAAGCAACTTAATTACCTTAAGGTCCTGCCTTATAAGAATAGATATAGCTCATTTTACTGCCTCAAATCGTAGGCTGAGTAGGCGTGCGAGAATAAATTCTCCGTGACTCTATTAAAAGCACGCTGGGAAATGCACCGCACCACACCAGTGTTTCCAATAAAGGGGGTGAGCGAAGGGTGGCTGGCGAGGGGTGGGGATTTTTGAAGTGAGAAGGAAAAGGATATGGGGACGAAAAGGGGTCGTAATCATGGTAAATCGATGGTAGATCTAAACATATAGCCTACAGTAGCCTTCTACAGATTATGGTAACTTATTTGGTTTGACTTCAGTTGTTACGTCTTGACGATTTTAGTAGCAGAGTTGATTTCGGAAGTTTCGTTATTCCACAGAGAAAAAAGGAACTGAGGTAAATTTCCTTATGGCCGCAGCGAACGCCTCAGTGCTAGTTACCACTGATGTAAACAATTGCTATGTTTATCCTTCGGGAGTTGGAGAGAGAAATAAGGGGGGGAGGGCTGACCACGGTGCTGACCCTACCATCCACATCGCAAACTGAAGAACTATCTAACTTATCGGCACTACAAGTTTCAATAACGCGACACACACACACACACACACACACACACACACACACACACACACACACACACACACACACACACACACACACACACACACACACACACACACACACACACACACACACACACACACACACACACACACACACACACACACGCACGCACACACACACGCACGCACGCACGCACGCACGCACGCGCACACACACACACACACACGCGCGCGCGCGCGCGCGCGCGTACACTGCACCATTGGATACGACCTCTGTAACTTCATTCTCTGTGGTTGTTCACTTAACAACAAGTGTAGCTGTAGTTTCCTATAGCTGTTCTCTACCTGTAGAACGAACATATTTATAAATCGTGTTTGGAAGGCGAGTATGTGGACCGTTGTGATTGGAAATCTATGAACCAGTGTATGAGTGTGTGAGAGCAGTTTTTTTGGAAACATTTGTTTGTTCCTTATAAAGCGTGGAAAAAGATTATTATTAATATTTTCTCCTGTAGTAGGGTAATAATGAGGCTTTACCGACTACATAATAATTTATTCCGCTTTCTTTGATGAGTTTAAATAATTGAGGTTTGTTGCAGATTTCCAACGCTTCAAGTGTTTTTAAAAATAACAAAACTTTTCGAAAGATATAGGCCTATACAACACCCGCCATCTTCAGGTACAACTTACTATTATATCCTACATGGTTTTGTCCCATATGCTATAGACCATTAGAGGGTTATTTCCAGCCTTATTTTGTATTGTACATGTAGCTTTGTTTGAATGTATTTGAGAATAGATTAGTTAAGGGGTTTTTTCTCAAACCAGGATACATAACCCCCCCCCCCATAGTAGAGAAAAATCGAGCTGATTGGACAAGGTAGCCAATCTAAGCCTATCTCTCTCTCTGGGCCTGAGAGAGAGAGAGAGAGAGAGAGAGAGAGAGAGAGAGAGCGAGAGAGAGAGAGAGAGAGAGAGAGAGAGAGAGAGAGAGAGAGAGAGAGAGAGAGAGAGAGAGAGAGAGAGAGAGAGAGAGAGAGAGAGAGAGAGAGAGAGAGAGAGAGAGAGAGAGAGAGAGAGAGAGAGAGAGAGAGAGAGAGAGAGAGAGAGAGAGAGAGAGAGAGAGAGAGAGAGAGAGAGAGAGAGAGAGAGAGAGAGAGAGGAGAGAGAGAGAGAGAGAGAGAGAGAGAGAGAGAGAGAGAGAGAGAGAGAGAGAGAGAGAGAGAGAGAGAGAGAGAGAGAGAGAGAGAGAGAGAGAGAGAGAGAGAGAGAGAGAGAGAGAGAGAGAGAGAGAGAGAGAGAGAGAGAGAGAGAGAGAGAGAGAGAGAGAGAGAGAGAGAGAGAGAGAGAGAGAGAGAGAGAGAGAGAGAGAGAGAGAGAGAGAGAGAGAGAGAGAGAGAGAGAGAGAGAGAGAGAGAGAGAGAGAGAGAGAGAGAGAGAGAGAGAGAGAGAGAGAGAGAGAGAGAGAGAGAGAGAGAGAGAGAGAGAGAGAGAGAGAGGAGAGAGAGAGAGAGAGAGAGAGAGAGAGAGAGAGAGAGAGAGAGAGAGAGAGAGAGAGAGAGAGAGAGAGAGAGAGAGAGAGAGAGAGAGAGAGAGAGAGAGAGAGAGAGAGAGAGAGAGAGAGAGAGAGAGAGAGAGAGATGAGTAGGAGGAGAGAGTGTGAGGGATCGAGAGAGAGTAGAGTGAGCGATGAGAGGGACGAAGAGAGTGGACGGGAGGGAGGGAGGGAGGAGAGACGGAGGACGAGCGACGGCTGGACGGACTGGACGGACAGACGGACGGACGGACGGACGGACAGACGGACAGACGGACAGACGGACGGACGGACAGAGACGATGAGAGAGAGACCTAATGAGTGATGGGTGGTCGTGTTGGAAGTTGTCAAGGGAAGTAAAATCCAGTAAAAGGCCTGTCAGTTAGCTCAAAATCATACAATTACCACGTGGTACCGATTCCACGTAAATCTGCACCATCTGCGAATCGTGTATTTCCATTGGATACACGTACGTTACCACTGTACGTGTATGGGAGGGCGAGTGGTCAATACCACCCTACGTGTATGAGTGGGTGGGTGGGTCAATACTACCGTGCGTGTATGGGTGGGTGGGTGGGTCTGTACCACAGTACGTGTGTGAGTGGGTAGGTGAGTCAATACCACCGTATGTTATGGGTGGGTGGGTGGGCACCCGTGCACGCACAGTGGTACTGACCCTTCCATCTACCCATACACGTAGGCTATATAGTACCAATGGAAAATACGAACTAAGGGAAAATAGTTCCCTAGATAGTGGGTCATTAAAAAATGGCCCTGTCTGAGCATAAGTCGAACTACACATGTCATATCATCCTTTGTCATGAAATAGTTTACCAGTTGAATTCTTTTTCATTTCAATAGGTGTAAACAAATCTTCAAATCGAACTAAAACGCTTAACGAATAAGATATTGTCAGTGCTCAACCTAACAATAAAACAGCTGACACTGATGACCGAACTGATCAATTGGTCGAAGAAATGTTGGCTGGAGGGATTTCTCCAGAGTATTGTGCGCTAAGCTACTTAGCTCCAGATGGCAGGACATGTGCTCCGCAGCCCTATTACTCGGGATCAATATATCTGGCGGTCAACATGTCAATTCGCTCGCACCCCACTTGAGACCTTGCTATAAATTCGCTCGCTGATATTGTCCAGGCCGGAAGGTAACAGTTGGCCGCTATAAAAAGCTTTTTGAAATATGTTTGAAATATTTTAAAGTGTATCCGACTTATTGGTCGTTTACCAGGGGTGGCTCCCGGCAGGACACCCTTGAAGGTTTAACAGCCCTTCGCAGGCCGCTCTTGTTATGGCCTATTACTTATATGATTTTCCTCGGAGGATTTGCAATTTCGGATATTTGTTGTTATAGGGCTTATAGGTGTTTTAATATTTTATTAATGTCACTGCCTATTGGTTTGGGGTTGAAAGCAGTAACTTTCTCCTTGTGACTTCAGACTTTCAGAAAGGATTTCATAATAAAAAGGGGACATTTATAAACACATTGTAAAATAGCTTTTAATTTCTTTGGGTTTCCTTTTTATTTAACAATAATCAAAATGTGAAGAATAATTCTTTAATTTGGATCGTTAATTTTATAAGACACCAGCTGGAAGTTGCATGAAAATTAAATTTTTTGTATCCATAGGCAACATAAGGGAATAATGAGAATAATATATTCTAACATAAAATCATATAACTACACAATTTACGTACTTAGGACACATAAATTATAGACCTACAGCTTAGATAGTTTGCAGTCGTTATAGACTATATAGCATAAGTCTACATAATTTATGTAGTAGACGTAATTTACAACGACGTAAAGTACCTATCGTTTTTGTGCGCATATGAAATATTGGAACATTGTATAAAATTATTTGGACGGTAGCGTACTTGGTTTAAACCCAGCTTCAAAAGATGGTTCTCAGTTCGATTCTAATAAGAATAGTAACAACATTTGAAATGGATCAGCTGACAACCACTAGTCATTGGGTATAGTCGGCCTCATTTTGTAGACTAACAAAGACTACATTCGCTCATTTACACTCATTACATTCATTCGAAATCCGTTTTTCGCCCATATATTGTTGATAAGCGTTTTAAAAATAAAAAAAAAATAAATAAATTGTAGATAGAGATAAGATCCGCGATAGTGTTTATATATAAATGTTCCTACGTTTGCGAGATAGTAGAACAACCTTCAAAAGGAAAATGAAATATTATACTGTTATTTTATATACGTGATAAGAAAAAAAATACAGAAAATGATAATGCATAAAACGTGATTATGTATAGTTAATTTGAGTAGATGAAATAAAATAATATGTAGATAATAACAGGATAGCACACGTAATGTTGCAGAAAGTTGTCGGCCATGTTGTATTTATGAATCCACATTCTTCAGTTATTTATTGACCAAAAGTTGTGTATGACGTGTCATTTTAAATGTTATCATATTGTGCATTGTGATTGCTTGTGATATTTTGAATACATGCGCCTAATTTTGAAATATAGGTCCATGTTTTAGAAAATAAAACTCCAAATTAAATATATGTTATAATTTTTTCCGTAAAACTAATTAGGAATCCACAAAGCAATCCCAACGTGCAATTTCATTTTTAAATGCAATTTGTTTCGATAAAATTTGTTTAAAAATAACTGTTTAATTTGGATACGCGTCAGCGCGTCCAAATGTAATTTTACTCTGAAGTGACATGTAATAATAACAAATGGAATGTTAAATGTCGCAGTCTTATGCTCTCTAATCAGAAATAAAAAAATAATATTGCAACTATAGAAAAAAAGGGAAATCTTACATTTTATTACTATATAAAGTCCCAAGAGTCAAATGTGTGGGAGCGATAGAGTTGAATACAGCCAGAAGGAAATTGAGTTTTGGCTGTCATTTCATACTACATGTTTATTATTATGCTGGTTACTTATCAGATATGATTTATTAGTCTAATAATATTAAAAGGTCGAGTACAAGACAATTTAAGTGTAATGGTTAAACAATGGTCAATGGAGAAAACTCTATAGTAAAAAAACTTATTATTTTTAATTTTTAAAACGACCTATGGAAGTTACGAACTATAAGTGGTCTATTGACAAAGTTTTCTACAATCGTTTCTTTTATTTAACTATTAATTTATTTTAATAATTTTAAATTTTCATCCTTATTTAACCTACTTACAAATGATCTTAAATAAATCTATCTTGGATTTAAAAAAAAAATAACAAATATTTATAAATAATGCTATTCGAAAATATATTGTTTTTATTTTTCCAGAGTAAAAGACTTTTATAAAAATAATATGTCATATTTTGGATATCGGGAGACTAAATATGATAATATTGAATTAATTAGTACGAGTGAGAGAGTGTATAAAAACATTCAACTGTATAGTGCCTATTGGAAAGAGGGGAGTACTGTAACTATAATGATGAGTAAGCCCTAAATGTTTTTTTAAAATCATGTTTCTGGTCATAAATAAAAATCTTACTAGGAATTCAAAAAACTTGGATTGGTCTGTTTAGTGAGATTTATAGACACGAAATTTTACGTTCAATATTTATTAGATTTTACAAGCAAATGTCCAGCCATTCACACTCACATTTAAACAAACCTTAAATTCAAATCTTCAAACAACCCTAATCATTATCATTCCATAATTTTTTTTTCATTGTTCAGATTCTAAAGTCTGAACTTGTTCGACTAAACTTAACATTTTATAAAAAATTCAACAACTGGAATCCCTCAAGGATCAATGTTCGGACCACTTTTATTTATCTGCTACATACAATTATAGGACTATCTCTAATAACTATCTAACACAATAAAATTATGCATATATGCAGATGACTCAAATTTTAAAATAGAATTAACAAATATTCTCATTCCTCAAACCACCCCTTGAGTGATATCTTCAACAACGTCGTTGCCACGTCCGAGACGGGACTTTGTTGTGACGTAAGCCGCCAAGGGGAGGTGTTCTACGTCATTATTTCTGTCACTCAGATCGCGGCTTATTGACGTACGTAAGCCCCCTCCCTCCCCGCAGTTTATTAGCACTTCTGTTTGGCCTGGCCACCCTCAGAAATCGCTTTTAATTAACGGTCGTCCCATTGACAGACACTTTGGGATCGATACAATACTAGAATAGGGTAGCGGAGGGCATCTCCCACCTAGAGTGCGGGGGTGGGTGTTCAACAGGGCTTGCTTGCCGGGGAGGCTTTTGTGTTCTAAACACTTTGTGTAGTAGTACAGTTTGCGTAGTCTTTGTTTCATTGTTCGGAAAACAAGATAATTGTTGGACACATTTGTTTATTATACTACAGTAATTACTTGGATGTTTTATTCAAATACATTAATGATTAATGATTAAAACCTTTTTCCAATTTCACAAGCTTCAATTCCGAAATCTAGCTTCTAGGATTTATGAGTCCGCAGAGTTAGTCGCCATATTGGAAGTATTTCCATAGGAGTGATATTAAATCCTAAACAGTTTCTTAACAATTTGTCAGGAAATAATAATTTTACGTAGTTTAAAAGAGTGTAAAAATTATCAATCGGAGTGGGATCTTCTTAGAGTTTTTGAACACACAAAACAGCAAATAATGTAAGGGATTAGATAATCACCACAGCTGTTAATTTTTCGTTTGGCTATTAATTAAGGTGGTGTAATCGGTTTTCTCAATTTTATAGTCAAAATTAGTTAATGTACTTACCTTCCCTTGAGACAGGAAAAATATAAAAAATTGTTTAACAACTACATTATAACTTGTGGCCTTATAAAGTGGCTAATTTAGCTAATTTTAAAAACACTTTTAAGACAAAACCGTTCAAAGAACAAATAAAAATTTTTATAACTATGTTTTTTACACATAACTGAAGGGATTAACATGTTTTTCATTTAAAATTTTTTTTTTTAAATATTTACAATTTTAAAGGCAAAAAAGGTATTTTTCACTGTTAAAATTATAAATATTTTTACATTTAAAAAAATGAAACAACCTAACCCCTTCAGTTATTTGTAAAAAACGTAGTAAAATAAAATTAAATTTGTACTTTGAATGGCTTTGTCTTAATGGTGATTTTAAATCAGCGAAATTCGCCACTTTTTAAGGGGGAACTCCACCCTAAAAAATCGATTTTTCAAAAATTTTATAAAAAAAATTTTTTTTGCTGATTTTTGTTGGGGAACAGTTTCTGAACATTTTGGTATATAATACATGCATATAAAGTTATTATAAACATGTTTTATAATACTAAAACGAAAGGTATACAGGTTTAATTCTGCTGATTTCGAGGCTCAGTAGAGCATTGGCATTATACACTTTGAAAATTGAAAGAAAAAGAAGACTTAACCAATGGGGCAGGACAGTTTTAAATTCAGTAAGTCTTCAATTATATGTATTTTAGTTAAAATAGATAGGTAGTATATGTATTTGTGAGAGTAAATCGATCAGTTTCTAAGAAAAGTGCTATGTTTTTGTTTTATCGCGTTTACCAATAGTTCATTTTTCCATGTTTCAAAACACGGAACAGATGTAACTCAAAAAGTACTATAGCTAGAACATTATTTTTTTTTTATTTTAAGGGTATATAGATACCACAAGTTCTAACGTAGTGGTTAAAAATTAGAAAAAATATTTTTCCTGATTCAAGGGTACGTACATTAACTAATTTTGACTTTAACATTGGGAAATAATTAATACACCGAAACCGATTGCACCACCTTAAAGTGTAGACCTGCAACTGTATACTAGTTCTACACTGGTCTATGTGCAATATCAACGAATTGTCCAAATTACATATATTTTGCATAGAAATACTGTTCTGTATGCATACACAAATCATTACTTCTGACGTCATAAACCTAAAGCGAAATAATAGTGTTAAAAAATAGTTTGTAATTCATGTTATTGCAGTGTTTTTTACCGATTGAAATACGATTGCATCACCTTAATGACGCTTCTAAGGAATAGTTGGATTTAGTTAGTAACATGACTACATTCGCTCATCTACACTAATTAGAACCAATATCTGCCAATATCTTGACGATTGGCGTTTTAAAAAATTTACTATTTTTTGGAAATTAAAAAGTGGGTACTCTAGTAACATTTATGCTCTTTCGAACTATGTAAAATTTATAATTTTCTGGTAAATTGATAAATCTCAGTTCTGTTCAACATTTTATTTGTTCATATGGCAAAATCCAAAATGGTGCCTACTTCAGCTAACTTTTAAGCCGTGTTTGATCAGTATAACGTGCCAACGTTTCGTCCATATTGCAAAGGGCTTCTTCAGAGAAGATCGACAACAATTAGCAGGCAAAAATAGACGGCTAAGTAAGTGAAACATGACCTATCACATAGTTTTCTCTTTTCCTTCCCAAATTCAAACCGACACGCCTTGAAGAAGTTAATTGCAACATGAACGAAACGTTCTTATTACATCGTTTTTAAATATATTTTAATATACATTTCTTACGTCTAGTTTACATGATGGACATTACATGAAATTTATGTTGGCTATGATGTTCGCTTGAAAAAATGTGGATTAGAATAATTTTTCGAGTGAAACTTCAAAACATGTTTTAGTATTTCATTTTCAAAAATACTTTCTGGTCGTGTGGATTATTTGACAACCTCCTTCCACTAGTGGTGTCTTTTGTATCACCCTAGTCCTTTTTTTTTTTTTTTGCAGTACACTTTGGACGTTATACTACCCTAAATAAAAACATTGCTATCTCTTACAATTGAACTTACATCAGACCTCATGTTGGATATAATGCAGATATTCACACCCAGTGAATGCGAAATCTTAATCGTATGCTTGTTTTTTATATCATATAACAACAGATAAAAAACACCGTATTGTAACACTCCGAAATCTATTTTAGACTTTTAGACTTAGATGCAGGCATGTACCTGATTTTGTATATTTTAACATGAAATGATATAGCGTTAATGTTTTGAAGTTAGGACTATTTTAAATCATATATGTAGCTAATCACTCTTAGCAAATGAACATAAATTGTAAGCGGGGCCTCAAAATTAGTTCAAATTAAATATTAACATTACTCTTACAACTAACTGGGGTAAATATGCGATACAGGGGTCCTGTCTTATTTTCACGACTTTTTTTAACTAGCCACTAATAACCCTTCGAACACGAATCCATTGATATTTTTCGGTGTAAATACAGTTATTGACAAAAATAGAAAAATATTTAAATTTGTTTTTAAGTTATCTTAAGATGTATCAAATTCATTATATGACGAATAATAACTGATAATTTCAACAGAAAAGTGGGTTAGTTTGTTAGGGTAGTAAATGAATACGTATTGCTAACCTAACCTAACATAACAAGCTTTGTTAAATATCTTAGAATATGAAGAAATGGTCGGCATATTCAAGTTCAAGAGAGGAAACCACATAATATTTGTTATATACATAATTTTTGCTGTCAAAATATTTAGGTTTTTTTCCAATTATTTTGTAAAAATTGGTATTTCTGCCAAAAATTACTATGGATTCTATTAATATTGTTAATATTTACTAGTTAATAAACGTAAAAACCGGACGATACCCGTTATTTATTCTTACTGACTGTTTTAGCATTTTGATTTATTAATAAACTACGAAAGTCCGTAATAAAAGATTATATACATATAAAAAGAACAGAAATGTTAATTTAAAATACTTATTTTTTTATTAATGAAACTGGTAATTTTCTATAGCAGATAAAAATATTTATGATGTTAGTTGTTGTAACAAAATAGTTACTATGTTAAATTATTTAATTTCATTACTATTATATGATAAAATTAAATTTATTTTTTAATATTTTTATTTACTTTGATATAAATTTTACTTATTTTGTTAGTTTAGGATATACAATTGTAAAAATATAAAAAAGAATAAATCATTACGAGGATAGGCCTACATTAAAAAAATATTTGTTTAAAATAGTTTGTGATAGAGATCTGTTTAGAAACAGAAACGTTTGAAATTCTGTACATTAAGTTCGTAGTCAAGAAAGCGAATTAAACTCACAGTGAAATGAGTTGTAATCAAACGTACAATTAATGTAGGTCCTAAGTATATTTTATTAATAATTTTTGTATTTAGATTTTTTTAAATGGACATTGATCTATTTTAATCAATAAGTGGTTTGTGTTATTTTATCGTAGATAACTTATGTGCTTAGCTTATGTCGTTCCTTAGGATCATAGGGCTATTTAACAAAGTAATATTTGGTAAATTCCGTCTTTTACTTATATTACAAGAAGATAAATATCATTAAAACTCGTCTAACGTACTGCGCGATTTTTTTAAGTTGAATATTACAGTATTCGGTAATTTTCCTATAAAAATTGTCTATACATAATATATTGCACAACAGATTATCATGTCAATTCTAGCATTACTTTGCACATTTTTCTTTTCATATTACCTGGACCTAAGCTTAACCCAACTTAAAAGTATTATTATGTACACGTATATGTATTACTTTACTGCTAAATATACACAGTACTAAAAACTAACTTGGGATGACTAAGTGTAATGATAAAACATAAATAATGATATGGTATTTACAATAAACATGTCTATTAAAAATATCATTTGTTACAAACAAACAGACCCATTAGTTAATAGCTAATTTATTACTGTTGATGGACTAACAATATCTCGCAAGGGGATCTTGCTGTTGATAGACTATGAATATCTCACAAGTCTATATTACTGTTGATGGGCTATGAATATCTTACAAGTCGATATTACTGTTGATGGACTATCAATATCTCGCAAGGGGATATTACTGTTGATGGACTAACAATATCTCGCAAGGGGATATTACTGTTGATGGACTATCAATATCTCGAAAGGGGATCTTGCTGTTGATAGGCTATGAATATCTCACAAGTCTATATTACTGTTGATGGGCTATGGATATCTCACAAGGGGATCTTGCTGTTGATGGGCTATGAATATCTCACAAGACTATATTACTGTTGATGGGCTATGAATATCTCACAAATTGTTATTACTGTTAATGGGCTATGAATATCTCACAAGTCTATATTACAGTTGAGGGGCTATGAATATCTCACAAGTCGATATTACTGTTGATGGACTATCAATATCTCGCAAGGGGATATTACTGTTGATGGACTATCAATATCTCGCAAGGAGATCTTGCTGTTGATAGGCTATGAATATATCTCAAGTCTATATTACTGTTGATGGGCTATGGATATCTCACAAGTCTATATTACAGTTGATGGGCTATGAATATCTCACAAATTGTTATTACTGTTAATGGGCTATGAATATCTCACAACACTATATTACAGTTGAGGGGCTATGAATATCTCACAAATCGATATTACTGTTGAGAGGCTATGAATATCTCACAAGTCGATATTACAGTTGATGGGCTATGAATATCTCACAAATCTATATTACAGATGAGAGCCTATGAATATCTCATAAATCGATATTACTGTTGAGAGGCTATGAATATCTCACAAATCTATATTACAGATGGGAGGTTATGAATATCTCACAAGCCTATATTATAATTGAGGGGATATGAACATCTTACAAATCGATATTACATTTTAGGGGCTATGAATATCTCACAAATTGATATTACTGTTTATGGGCTATGAATATCTCACAAATCTATATTACAGATGTGAGGCTATGAATATCTCACAAGTCGATAATACAGTTGATCGCTATGAATATCTCACAAATCTATATTACAGATGTGAGGCTATGAATATCTCACAAATCTATATTACAGATGTGAGGCTATGAATATCTCACAAGTCGATATTACAGTTGATGGCTATGAATATCTCACAAATCTATATTACAGATGTGAGGCAATGAATATCTCACAAGTCGATATTACAGTTGATGGCTACGAATATCTCACAAATCTATATTACAGTTGAGGGGCTATGAATATCTCACAAGTCGATATTACAGTTGAGGGCTATGAATATCTCACAAATTGATATTACTGTTGATGGGCTATGAATATCTCACAAATCTATATTACAGTTGAGGGCTATGAATATCTCACAAATTGATATTACTGTTGATGGGCTATGAATATCTCACAAATCTATATTACAGTTGAGGGGCTATGAATATCTCACAAATCTATATTACAGATGAGAGCCTATGAATATCTCATAAGCCTATATTATACTTGAGGGGATATGAACATTTCACAAATCGATATTACTGTTGATGGGCTATGAATATCTGACAAATCTATATTACAGTTGAGGGGCTATGAATATCTCACAAATATATATTACAGGTTGATATTATAATAGATGGACTGCGATATTCCCATCTACGATCATCAACGAAAATATAAATCTATGATCAATACACTTTACAGTCATAGCGGATAGGTTTACTAAAGTTCACTGTCTCACTATAAGCTATGATTGGTTGTTTACTAACAATATAAAGTGTGTTTGGCGGATATATTTATAAACGGGAACATATCTGATCAGTGTATACGCTCATGCTAACTCCTTTCTAAATTTTACAATCACATTATTTAATTCCATAGCTGGAGGTGTAGATGTGGACGGGCAGTATTCAGAGCAACATGTAAAGACTTGATACGTTGAAGGGTTGCTGGAACAACTAGGTTTCTCAACCTAAATTAATTTAACTATTCAAATTCATTTCTTGGATTTTTTTTTTTTTTTACTTATTTTTATTTTTATTAATGTATTCAAATAAGCATTGTTTGTAAGAGTAAAGAGTTTTTAATCCTTAAATTTTAAAAATTAAGTATTGTTATTTTTGTACAGGCATGGAGGTCTTAATTATTAATATTTTTTTTTCATGCGGCCCCCATAATTGGGCCCTTGGTCTGTTGGGGTCGCAGTTGTTTTTCGCAGGTTTCAGTATTTATGTTTTCTTTTGTTTGTTTTGGTTTTTGAATATATCTGTTTGATTACAAATTAATCTTATGTTTAATAATTTAGCTTATATCTGGTTGTATTTAAACTGTACTTATATTATTGTATTATAACCAAGAATGTATTATATAATTTCGAGTATTTTATTTAGGTGCATAAGTTATAATTGTGTTTCTTTAGTTATTTAAGTTTTTTTTTATTTTTCATCAAATGTGCCTTTATATTGTGATTAATAATTCTGCCTGTGAAACTAATCTGTACCTGTGAAAACAATAAATACATTTATTATTATTATTTATTATTATTTATTAGAGACATTTTTTGTAATAGTATATATGAATAAACATAAATTGAATATGAGGTAATATATGAATAAACATGCTTTGTAGATTTATTAAATTACATGAATATCATTATTAGATTAGTCGACAGATTTAGATTAATTACACAGATCTGTTTAAAAATGTGATTGACTACCAGTTAGATTTTTTCATGTATCTTTTTCTTTATTAGTATTATTTCTAATTAAAATTCTACTGTATCGGTACTATGTGATAGTAGGTATGTAGTGTAGGCTATACATATGGTGCATGGCTTTAAAATAAATAATATTTCTGGCTTTCTTAAGGTGAGCTAAGAATATCAGTCAAGATTATATTTGGAACGTGGGGGATCTTGTAAAGATAATAGACGTGAAAAGTTCTGCCAAGATTAGTGCGTACGTGTGAGGGCTTGTTAGGACAAGCGAGTACGTTTGGTGGGTGGGAGCGACAGGTAAGACATATAGGCTACTTTATAATAATATCTTGCTGCATGTCCAATCATAAATAACACTTCGTGCGTTAAATGACTGTGCTACCCACTACAGCATACAATTTGTTTCAACATATATAAATAAATACCTAATTAAAAAATACAAGATACCAAATTGAATAACAACTTCTCTTTGAATACAGTATTTTAAGAAAATAGTTAAGATAAACATGTGTCCTATTAATATTATGATAAATAAATTCAAAATGCTCTAGTAACTAAAAGAACTGGACTAAAAGTAACAAAAATTTATGAAGGTCCTTTAAATGACTCGTAAAAACCGAGCTCGCAACTGTGCCCCTAACACACTTGTATGTAATGAGCTCGCAACTGTGCCCCTAACACACTTGTATGTATTGAGCTCGCAGCTGTGCCCCTAATACACTTGTATGTACTGAGCTCGCAACTGTGCCCCTAACACACTTCTATGTACTGAGCTCGCAACTGTGCCCCTAACACACTTGTATGTACTGAGCTCGCAACTGTGCCCCTAACACACTTGTATGTACTGAGCTCGCAACTGTGCCCCTAACACACTTGTATGTACTGAGCTCGCAACTGTGCCCCTAACACACTTGTATGTACACTATGAGGATACAAAACATTATATAATATGCTTTACCTTATTATAATACATAATAAACACTGTATCATCATTTTAAAAACTATCGTCAGTGTGACATGTTCACAGGGCGCCGCTCTGCATTGAACCTCAGATCTAGTGGTTAGTGGAATAATGAGACATATTTTTAGTTATTATTCTATAGCTAAAAAAAGAATATTCTGACTGACTCATCAATAATCAACGTAGAACGAAATCTATAATATTTAGAACTTGAAGTTCGGTACACAAGTTCATCTTGAACCCTGATGGTGCACTTAAGAGTTTTTTCCCGAAAGAAATCATCGTAAGGAACAAGCAACCCTGAAAAGTTTTTGCCACAAGGATAACATTGGGTTTAAAATCAGCAGACAAAAACATTACAATACATAATGGTTTGGTTTGGGCTGAGTTTATGCTAATTTTGTCTCACAATTAAAGCAAATTTCCTTGCACCACCAACATGTTCAGACATGCATTTTTTACAGTTAAGTTTATGATGGAGTTTCCGTTTGTTGTCTTTGCCTTTAATAATAATCAACTTAAAAACTGTTTATGTAATCGGAACTAAACCAACAACACACCAATATGAAACGCGTAGCAAGGCCGAAGTCACCCTGTGGAACGCTTGTTTACTACGGTACTCAAGTCCTTTTCTTTAGGTAAAAATATCATTTTCTACTGTTTAAATATACCAAAATTTACATTCAGCAAATGAGTTTAACTTAGAATCGATTACTTGATATTATGCAAGAGTCTGTAAACCGTTTTCACGGGTATAATTTTACATAAAATATGTATTTAAGCACACATTTAACTACCCCTTGTTTATGGCCTTTCCGTCTCTGCGAATCACCCCGTACTCCGGTGGTCTTCCCGGTTATTTAGCAGATGCGCACCATAAACAAATCAATACCCTTTTTCATGTCCGTTCTGATCCCCCCCTAGCTGTTTACTGCTGGTGGTGTTTATTTTCCCCTTTTTTTATTAGAAAAGAATTTTCCCTTTGGCAACGTTATTAATACATATGCGAGTAATATTAAATCATTAAATTAATTATGGACTAATATTATTTATAAAAATAAAATAATTTAATTAAATCAATGAAATTATATTGATTGAACATATGAGAATATCTTCTTGTTGAAAATTGTACTGTACAGATTTAACTTATAATAAATACCTATAAGGCAATTATATAATATTCATAATTATTTTTCCGTAATATGTATGAACTAATCTGTCATTATGTTATTATAGATTTATTTTCGGAGGATTATTTCCAAGTGGGACGCTTTACAATTTAATGTAATATAAATATAATTAAAATTACAGATCAAGGCAGTTACCGTCGGCAACACACAGCTAACTCCTCGCACAAGTAATTTCACATTTATGCTTTTGTAGGCCAATCAAGTTACTTCCAGAAAGTTCTAAGATGGCAGTTAATTTGTATGTAGATAGTTTCAGAACCTTCGCGAAACGGTGCCAAGAAGGATCTAGATCCCTTTCCAGAACCATCTCGGCAGCTCTAGAACCTTTTAGAATTGCAATAGCGCTTTATATAAAGGTATCAGTAATTGATGAATCAGTCAGTCCCGGTGGAGGTGTCTTCGGTGGAAGTGACAGTGTTAAACAGTGATAGTTCATGAACAGTGATAGCAGATAGTGTGCGATAACGCAAGTGTGTGTCTGATAGTATAAATCTGTAAATATCTCGAAGTATGTACTTTGGCTAATTAGCGAGTGTGAACAAATGTACAGTTAGATGCCTAAAAAAAGTGCAATCACCTTATTATTTCGGACCCTGTTACCGTAACAATATATTTGCTACCTCTGATGTAAACCAAAGTAAAACAAATAAAACGGAGTTTTTGCGGAATCATAATATATTGTTCTTTGCCAATTCTTCTTTGCAAATCTAAAATTTAGTAGAATTTGTCAACATTTTTATTTGGTATTAAGAAAATAAAATGGATTTTCTCGAGTAGAGTCTCAGAATGGTGGGAAAAAAGAGGAAAATTTCCGAAGACATGTTTTGCACCCGTAAAATGAATTGAATCGAAAAATATCTTTATTTAAGAGAGGCCTTTCACTTTAAGGAACATAATCAGGAACTTAAGAAAAGAATATGATAAATAATATGGAAAGAAGGTGTAATAAGGGAGGACAAGGTGATAAATGAAGCAGTATTTAGAAAGATAGGAAAGACAGATGAATTATTAGAGAATTAAAAAATTGATAAGGAAATTGGCCAGAACACGGCAATGAGAAGAGACTATTTTGAGAACGGCTATCCGGGGAGGGGGGGGGTTATTTAGAGTGATTAAGGAAGGAGATAATACCAATTGACGGATAATACAAAGAATCCTTCAATTCTCCTCTCCTAAGTTCGCTCCTAAGAACGCTCAATGCCCTCTCCTAAGTTCGTGTCTTTGAGCTTTAAAAACTCTTGAGAGTGCATTGCCAAATTTTTGGAAATCAAATCAACCTTTTTCCTAGTGGTTTATAACGAAGGGTGAAAGCACAATCATTCCTTCAATGATGCAAGAAAATCTTTAATTATTTTGAACATTCCTCCATTTTACTAACGGACTTCTTTCAAAGACGCAAAGCAAACGAAGAATATCGCGAGTAGAGCAGCGTGGATAGAGTAATGACTCAACTTGAGCTAGCAGTGTTTATCTGTACGACGTGTAAATGTAAGCCATCGCGACGAAAGATAGTTCGAGGTAGTTCTAACACCAGAGACCTCGGCGTTGGTCGCTGGAGACCGGATCGTTTTGGCGATAAAAATAAAACCACACTGCCTCCATACTGGAGGAAGAAGAAGGGGTAATTTTTTTCTAGAAGGATGCTTGTCAGTGACATTCCGGTCGACGCGGCGACCGGGACGGCTCAAAGAAGCGATGGGCCCAATAAAAGTGGTCCTTAATTAAAAGGTGTTCTGAATGCGGCTAGTCGAGTCGCGCTGGCGCCGACCAACTCTTTATGCTACATCGCCACTCGTTACTTGAACTGTCCATCGTTTAACCCACCTTACGGCTACAACTTAATCATTTTATGAGCCCCGTTCTGAGGGCGCCAGTCGCTGAGCCGCTTTTGAGGGGTCAAACGCGACGGATCGCGGGAAAATCGCCCTTCAGTGCTCAGTACTCTACTGCAATACTTAAATTGTACACGCAAAGCCCAAATAAGGGTATGGAAGTAAAATACATTCTCCTATCTACAGGAGGATTTATAATAGGAGGCTGTTCAGCTCCCTGTTATAAACATATGTTTCTATTTCAAGGATTCGGTCCGTAATAATGATCTGCAGTGTCACTTGATAGGTGAAAAACTGTTCTAGTTGATTTTTGTAAAAAATTATGAGTTAATTAAATTACTATTCTTAACGATTTTAAATTTAAAAATTCAAAACGTCAATATATGTTCCACTAGATTAGACATTCAATAATCATACAGCGTTCACTATATAACTCATTACAGTTTATAAATATACGAACCGCACAGTGGAAGTACAACAATATATTTTTAGCCCGCTGATGGTTGTACGTTTACTATGGGGCTGTATTCAGTAACACAGCCTAATAACATATAGGCGCGACTCTCCTTTAGATATTTGCGGCAAGCACGACGCTAGCGATCCTAGCGGCCAGCCAGCAGCAGCACGTATCTCTGCACTGTTTAAATCCACAGCTGTGATTAGCGAATGTCAAATAACTGATGATTAATGATCTGTCATGGCGCTTTTTCTGTTATTATTATTCCAATTCTTTACTCGATACAATACAATACATCGGTAATGTGATGTAGTTGTGGTGGCGACTACCTGGAGCACTGGCATCGCGCTTGCTCCACAGCGCTTAATGAAGTATCATGGCAGTATATTGTTACAGTCTGGTAGTACTGTCTGGTTGATCAAATATGACGTTTTTAAGTTTTCATTTACAATTAGTTTTTCCCTTACTATGATTAGGAATCTTTATTAACAGCTGGGCGTTATAACCTATTTATGTAGAAACTAATCAGTATGCAGAAGTAGTTACCATGTTGGATGTACATTTCTTTGAGCTATGTTAAATACGGCACGTCACTGTGACTTAACGGTAGGTCGGGAAATAATTTTTACATTTGAAAGAGCGTAAAAGTGTTTTTTTTTCATTTTAAAAAATTCGATTTTTGATAAATTAAAAAAATACTTTATTTTGTTTATGATTTTTACAAAAACAAACGATCAACCTTTTTAAAAAATGATCCATTTGTTCATTTTACAATATTTTAAAGGGTGTAAAAGTTATGTCACAGTTCTGTACCGCATTTAACATTGCTCTTAAGGGGTGTAAATCCAATATGGAGATCCTTAGAGTACGTTTCACCAGGGATCAAGTATATTATGTTTATTCTATGTGTCATCATAGTCCAAAAAGTATCAACAATAGTTTTCGACCTATTTCACTTTTCTCACGTTTTGAAAATCATTTAATGGCCAAATATTGTTAAAGGATTATTCATTTTTATTTGATCTTCTTAATTTTTTAAAAGAGATTTTTAGGGTCTTTAAAGATAAATACTGTAAATTTTTTGATAGCTCATTTAGCAGTTTATATCGTATTAGTCGTGTAGTGCCACTTTTCAATAAAAATATATTGCTGTTGGATATAATTATAAGAAATATTAAAAGTAGATTACACATTTTTATTCATAGAGGTTTTTAGAGAAAAGACTATTGATTTGACAAAAAAATTGTGGAGGATTGTTTTTAACATAAAAGGTCACACTTACAACATTAAGTTTTAGTGCCAGACATCAATAACCTAAAATACTTTTGTAATTATTCTTTTGAAAAAATATAAGTTGAAATGAAAAGTATGTAGCCAAGATTTAAAACCATAAATTACATTTTAATAAATAAAAAAAAAAACTAACAATAATGTTTGACCAATTTCACTTTTTCATTTTTTGAAAATAAATTGTATTTAGTCCACAAAATATTAACATTAGTTTTCGACATATTTCACTTTTTTCACATTTTGAAAATCATTTTTTGACCAAATACTGTTAAAAAATTACTAACTTTTTGCTCTTCTTAATTATTTTAAATGTATTCTTTTGAATATCATTTTTTAATCTGTGTAATCGGTCACGTTAAAATTATGTACCGTTTAAAACTAAAGTCATATTGTACTAAACATGTTCTTTGTGATATTCACAGTACAGGGGTATTAATAATTATTCTAATTAACAATACAATAATTGAAAGTGTTATTCTCTAAAAGAAACTTACCTATTGTAATTTCTGCAAGAAAATGTTCTGATCTACGCTAAAAAGGTTTGAAATTACATCTCTGCTTGTAGAATTGTATAAATAATGTTGCATAGAAAGATGTACTGCGAATAGACAGGTGCTAATAATTTAGTATGTTATGTACATCGCTAGTATAGAATAGTAAATTTAACGTTATCCGAGAATTGAGTATTGTACATTTACGGCTTGTAGATCAAAAGGCTTAAAAATAATCTATAATTAATTAAATTGATTTTGCAAAGAAACGTCGCTTCTAAAATAAATAAATGAAATCTCTATAAATAAAATAAGAAAACTGTACTTATAATTCCTTAGTTATAAGGATGTTATGCGTCAATATTTGGCCATGAGACCATAGGACCATTTCTAAAGCTTACATATAGCTTAATTTTATTTCAACAAAACTATGAAATGACGAATATTCTTAATCATTAAGCCTACATGTTCTATCACAATGATTTTTAATTCTTATTTACTATAAGCACATAATATTTGTTTTATTTTATGTATTAGTAGATAAATGTACAATAGCGTTCATTTCAGAGTGTTAGCGCATCGTTGACGTTTTATGAAATGAAGACGCAATACCATAACATTAATGTATGGCGGGTATTGCCTAAATGCAAAATAGTAGGAGTTTACTTTTAGGGCTGCCATTTTTTAGTGGATACATTTCTGGAAAGGTTACAAATATATACTTCTACATTTCTACCCTCCACATGAAGAATTTTACGGGTGGTTTCATGATGAAATATTAATCTGTTTGGCTGTTACTATGGGACAAACAAAGTTTGATTTGATCAGTGACTTCACTTAATTCGGTCAAAAAGTAATATTTCTCAGGAATAAAAATATACTTTTTATTACTCTAATATATCAGCGTCTTCAAATGCAATACTCCTTTATGACGAATATTCCCTGGATATTCCAGTCCTGTACTCATTAACAAATTGGACAAAGTACTTATGGAAGGTTTTTCGTAGAAATTTAAGACTTTTTAATATACTTTAATAGATCAGATTCTTCAAGTTCAGTATTTCCTTATGATGAATATTCACCGGATATTCCAGTACCGTACCAATTACAAATTGGTGGAAGTAGGCTTACTTTAGGACGGTTTTCGTAGGTATTTCAGATACGAATATCTCTGAAGACTCGTTTGATTTTGCTTATGTCTCTTAATGATCTAGTTTTATAAAATAAATAAACAGCATTTAAAATCACTGCACGCCAATAGTTTTTCAACCTTATCAGTATAAAGTTTGATAAAAACTGAGCTAAGGTGGTGAAACCAACTTAAACTAAAAACAATATTGATAGCATAATCAAACACTACGTGAAATGTATGTCCTCTGTGATCACAATATGTCAAAACAAAAGTAAAATACGAAGAAAATGTTAATTTACAGTTGAATTGAGATATCATAAAACTTTCAGGTTTAAAACAAAATTACTCAAGTATGTGATAGATTTGAAAGGCATGTTAAGAACATAGCGTGGAACTTCCAGTCTTGACACAGTATTGCTTTTGTTAGGTTAGGTTAGGATAGGTTAAGTACATCTGGGCTTACCCTAACTAAGAGATCGACGCATATTTTGCTTCGGCTCAAGACTTCGGACTCCGGAGAGCAAGGGCAAAGGTTCGAGAATCACCAACTGTCAGCTAACGGTCGTTGGATAACATTCACGCACAGGCCTACAGGCCCATGTGAACTAGCAAAAGAAGTTTAGTTAGAAAAAAGTTTTTACATCGACGTTGATATTTCAGTCGCCATTCAAACAAAGCAAAACTATCGTAACTGTAAATATCGGGCTATATTTAGTTTAATAAAAGTGCGGCAAGTTGGCGGAACACGCCGTTTAACCGTTGACACGTCGGCAATATGGCGGTAAAGTTTTTACGTCCGGCCGGACTACATACATTAACGTTAACTCGCATGGACGGCCATAACCCGGCAAAGTGGTAATAGGGCGTCCCAGCTTGCCACTCTACACTCATGGCCTATTACGTACCAGATTGCCTAACTTGCTGCGTTAACAACATTGACTGTGGAAAGTGAACTGTGTAGTGTCACTTGGAAGTCTGTTGGAAGGGTTACAAGTCATTGGAGATAAATGTGTGAAAATGTCAACATTTCAGCAACTCCTTCATTATTCTAACCCTAAACGAGGTAAAGACGGGGTGTTTTGATGTAAAATTTATAATATATACCGTTTGTGATCTCTATGTAGGATTTTTTTTAAGGTGAGGCCGATCTCCTATTTAACCATACTCCCCACGGATCAATGAAATTGTCAAGCGAATCTAAAGTACAGACATAACTCTCCAAATAGTACTTAAACAGAAACGCATTTGGGAAAGTGGAAAAATTGCACTTATGTAATAATAATAATGTTTTATTTTTTCATTTTATACATACAAAGATAAAAAAATCAAACATAATTGTACTCCCAATGCTGCCTTCCTATACAAGAAATAGTTAGATACAAATAAATATATACACACACATACATGATTTAACATGTACATACAACTACCCAACCTGCAACTGTATACATATATATATATATATATATATATATATATATATATATATTGCATTAGTACCATTTAAATGTAAATCTGTTAAGAAAATAAATAGGGCCCCTTAGATCATAGATCTGTTTTGGGGTTCCATTACAAGAATAGTATTTCAACAAAAAGACCAATGCGGTAGCAAACAAACAAAACTATTTACCTAATCTTCCTTACAGTAATATTCTAAAGTATTTACAACAAATATATACTATGTTAAACTAAAAACATTCCTGTTAATAAATAAAAGAAGTTGCTCAGTGCTTCTAATTATACTCATTGGAAGCTTTTTTATGCTAAAATTAAACAAAAAATAAAATTAAAACTACACATATAACATACTAAGATAAATTAATTAACCACCATAATTAATTTCAAGTATCTAAATAATAAACTTTATAGAATTTTGTTTGTTTGATTAATTGTGCTTCCTTAGCAATAGTACTAAAGGTTAAAAATTTAAATAAAAAGAAATTTCGATAAAAATTACATTAGATGAGTTTTTCTTTCTAATTATTAGTCTTTCACCGTTTGGAGTCCTATTCGGTTACGCCTAGTAATGTATAAATTATTTCTATATATTTTTTTAGTTTATTCTTTCTTAATTATTAAGTGCTGTGCTAATGTTTATATAATTGAACTACCACTCATTTCATTATATTCCGTACATGTTTTTAATTTGAACATAAATACATCCATGGTGATTTAGGAGTTTAGTGCCATTCCAATCAACCAAACCGAACCAATTAGGCATTGAAAAGTAGCAGACTTCAATTACGAAACTACCCTGTGTGAATGACCAGTTGTAGTTCTTGGAGAAAATATTTTAGCAAATGGCCTAAAAAATGCAAAGAAAAGTAAAGTGCATCATAAATAATTAAATAGGTCTAATGTTTCGTAATTTGTCTCCGTGTTTAGATCGTAGTTTAATTTATTTAAATAAAAAGTTGATAGGGTATAACAACAAAAGTTAATTTAATTTTGTGTACGACAAAATGTATTTTTGTATCATTAACACTTCATGTTAACAGTTATAACATAGACCATGTAAAATTATTTTTAAATCATTCAATTTGAAACATTTCAACTGTAATAAACATCGATGACACTGAAGCCATATTTTTTCGTTTAAATTGTTAACCTTTTTAATCATTTCCAGAAAGAGTAGCTTACAAAATAAAATTGTCTTGATCTTGACATAACAAGATCTTGGCCTGAAAAAACTTCAGAAATATTCAGAAAAGTTTACTTTTTCACTTCAAAACAAGGGGTTTTTTAAAAATAAAAACCAGTATGCACATGGCTACTATTTTTTGTCTATAACACAAAAACAGTTTATTGAATTTTAAATCTAGTGAAAATTCTACAGCCAGGAATCGCATTTCCTCTACAACTTTGAATGCTTAATTTTTTTCTCTATTTAATACCTTTTTTAAGGTTGACTGGTTATTGATATACATATGACCTATGTTCTTGGTGTATAATCAGAAAGTGGGTTTCCATATTTATTATAATGTAATTTTAATAGCCAGGAATTAAATGTCCTACAACTTCGATATCCTGATATTTGTTGTTATTTCTGATACCCCAGCAAGCAGCTGTTCACGAGAACAGGTCAGTTGAGTTCTTTATTTACTGGTAATTAAATGAAAATGAATTTACTAAATTACATGAATATAGTACAGTGAAGTCCGAGGAAGGTACGACTCCAGCGAGCGAAGCGGTTGTTGGCATGTGAAGCGTGCAGATGTGTTGTAGTTAATTGTATACAAGTATACGTCAGGCCCCTTCAAACGGACAGATGCAAAAAGGGTTCAGTATCAGAATTGCCTATTCCCCATTTAAGGGACGACCAATACCAGTGGGTTAAAATAATAAATGTTTTGTATTCTGATGTTAAATAACTAAATTCTCTTTTGTTCACAAAGGGTTGAACAGGGTTCTAGTATTTTCAGTGAAGTTTGAAAAAAAAACGCAATTCTATTGAGTTTTTTTTATTATAGAGGTTTTTTTCTTATAGAAGAGTGACAATATAAAAAAACTGTTGACCCATCGAATTAATAACATTTTTTGTTTCTTTGTTTTCAAGCTTAATGGCTATGAATGAATGATACTGTCAAAGTTCTACACTTAAATTATAGTAATGACGTGGACAAATGTCTAACTGCATTATAAGAAGAATTAGACATGTTTTCTTTACTTTTAATAACTCTTAATCCTAATTATAAAAAAAGTTGTATGCGTATTCTTTTATGGATAATGCGAAGTTTTCGTTGATTGTATGTATTATTAAGGATACAATTTTATATATTAAAAATTAATTAATAAATTATCGTATTATTTATAAATTATCAAACAATTGATTATTTATTTGGTTTAGTTTACTGAAATTTTTAATCTATAGGCCCTAATAGGTTTGTTTCATCTATTTCCTCTGGCGTGCTAGTAGGCCTACGTAATGCATAACAATAATCGTATAGGCTAATTAACCAGTTTTTTTCCAGTTTTAACTAGTTTTAAGTAGCTATTACAACAAAGTTGTGCAACATTGTCACTGAAATGTTGAACGATTCCGCATTTAACTGCATTCAATTATTATTTTTCAAATATAATACAGGAAACAAATAGGTGTGTTCGAGATGGGGGGGGGGGGAGAATGTGGAAGAATACCGCCCGGTGCTGCTGCCTGGTGGCAAACCGCCGACTCACCTTGATTTATCTCCTCTCACTTCATAGAATTATCAATCATTAGAGTCGTCTAGTGCTTCCCCTCACCCTTCGTACCAGTCCAACTACTGACCACCTGTTTGCTGACAACTACTTGTCCCTTTCGTCACAAACATATTTCATTCAGTTTCATGTCAGAAAGTAGAAAAAATGTCCACTGTTTTCGGAATAATATATTTTTTATTTGTATAATATTTAAAATCGAAATTCAAATATAAATATAATTGTATTTATTATTGATTGAATTTTGAAGGAATAAAATTAATATAACATTACAAATTTGACTAATTGTTAGTGAATGCAAGATTAGAAATTTAAGCTCACCTTGAGTATCGATTGTAGTGATGCAATAAGCCAGGTTGTCAAATCATACTAACTTAAAGTCTAACCTAACTAGCCAACCAGAGTTTTCCCAAGAACATGTCAAGTAAATAGAAATATTAATGTAAAAAACAATATTGTTTCGCACGACATTCAGGCCTGTGTTTATCTATAGCATCTAAAACTCATTCATAAGGTATCTCACAAAAATATGTTTCTCAAAAAGATATAATGGTAATAACAATTGTAGTAAAAATTGTAACTTCTCAAGAACTCAGGTTTAGATACTAAGTCAAGTAGGGAGGGGAAATAGTGGAGGGGGAATCACCAAATGTCAGACAAAGAGGAAGGAGAATTACTTCTCCACAGGTGAAAATAAAGTGAAGATAGTACTTACAGGAAGATGTGGATAATGAAAAAAATTCGTCGTGTATCGTGAAATTTGGAAGAAATAGATAATCTCTGTAGGGTAGATTTGGAGGGAGGGTGTTTACTAAGTTTCGGCCGAGAAGGAAGGAAGGGTTAGTCTCCGTAAGGTAGATATGGAGGGAGGGTAATCACTAAGAATCGGTCGAGTAGGAAGGAAGGGTAATGGATAGTTATGGAGGGAGGGTGGTAACTAAGTGTCGCTCGATTAGGCAGGAAGGGTTAGTCTCCGTAGGGTAGGTGTGAGGGGAGGGTAGTCACTAAGTGTCGGTCGAGTATGAAGGAAGAGTTAGTTACCGTAAGTTAGGTGTGGAGGGACTGTGGTAACTGTCAGTCGAGTAGGAAGGAAGGGTTAGTCTCCGTAGGGTAGGTATGGGGGGAGGGTAGTTACTAAGTGTCGGTCGAGTAGGAAGGAAGGGTTAGTATCCGTACGGTAGGTATGGAAGGAGTGTGGTCAGTAAGTGTCGGTCAAGTAGGAAGGAAGGGTTAGTTTCTGTACGGTACGTATGGAGGAAGTGTGGTCACTAAGTGTCGGTCGAGTAGGAAGAAAGGGTTAGTTTCTGTACGGTATGTATGGAGGAAGTGTGGTCACTAAGTGTCGGTCAAGTAGGAAGAAAGGGTTAGTTTCTGTACGGTATGTATGGAGGAAGTGTGGTCACTAAGTGTCGGTCAAGTAGGACGAAAGGGTTAGTTTCTGTACGGTATGTATGGAGGAAGTGTGGTCACTAAGTGTCGGTCAAGTAGGAAGAAAGGGTTAGTTTCTGTACGGTATGTATGGAGGAAGTGTGGTCACTAAGTGTCGGTCAAGTAGGAAGAAAGGGTTAGTTTCTGTACGGTATGTATGGAGGAAGTGTGGTCACTAAGTGTCGGTCAAGTAGGAAGAAAGGGTTAGTTTCTGTACGGTATGTATGGAGGAAGTGTGGTCACTAAGTGTCGGTCAAGTAGGAAGAAAGGGTTAGTTTCTGTACGGTATGTATGGAGGAAGTGTGGTCACTAAGTGTCGGTCAAGTAGGAAGAAAGGGTTAGTTTCTGTACGGTAGGTATGGAGGAAGTGTGGTCACTAAGTGTCGGTCAAGTAGGGAGGAAGGGTTAGTTTCTGTATGGTAGGTATGGAGGAAGAGTGGTCACTAAGTGTCGGTCAAGGAGGGAGGAAGGGTTAGTCTCCGTAGGGTAGGTATGTAGGTTGATTTGTCGTAACATACCGGTTCAGTGAGTAAGGAGGAGGGGTTGGTGACGATAAAGTAGGACGAATAGATGGTGGTCACTGGTCAATAAGTGTTGTTCAAGTGTAGAGTAACATATAATCAGAAGTTGTGCCAATTTAACAGTGCCCCGCACAGTGACCAACCGTCCACCACACTTCAACCACTAGGGGTGGTCAGATCGAGCCGTCCTCAAGAACACTCACAAACTGGGCCTATCCATCAAAGACAACATAAGAGTTCATTGCATTGCTCATTGATTATTTAAATAGTGGCCTGTCGTGAGAGGCGGGCCCAGTTCTCCTATTGGTCGAAAGGCCGCTCAAGGTTATCTTCTCGCCATTTTATTGGTTGACAGGTGGGTTCACAAAAGGACCAAGACATCAGATTACACCGTCTGACTCCGAAGTTAATTATTAGTCAGCTGTTTTCATATTTCCGACCGATGAGGGTGTCATCTGTCACCCCTCTGTCGAGGATGGGCGCTCTAATGACAACAGTCGCCCCGACCCAGCACGAAATAGGCTTCAGTGATACTAGCTATTAGCCTATGTTTTCACAGTTCGGACAGCTTGAATGTGTATTAACCTATCATGTTACATATAGAATTAATTATTTTTAAATGTTTGTGAATTCCTCTGGTCCAAGGAAGGTAAACGCAGTTTGGCGAATCGTATTGCAACGTTTACTTCCATTCTATTTTAAATTTTGTATCACAGCATTTTTGATTATTTCCAAATGCATGTTCACAGGTTAAATATAAATTTTCTCAGATCAATTTAAAACTAAAATTCTCATAAATTTAAAGCAGAATAGCATGTGTCTTAAAATAACTAACCTATTGTTATTTAGTTAATTGCAGTTAAGAGAAGAAAAACCTCCTAGTCTTGACTTATTTGTGGGCTGTTAAGTTGTTACAAGGTTTAATTATTAAAATTATGTACCTATTAAGATAAAAAACACAAATAAAATCATCTAGGTATTATGGTAGTGATAATGTCTGCACAGTAAATGAAAATATATATATATAGCCCACTACTTTTACATATGAAAACAAACATATGATCAACTAAGACAAAAACAAATTAATTTCAACAACACTAAACTTTAAACTAAACAAAATCAGTATTGCATTGTAAACTGGACGAGTATAATACTGTAGTGTGCACATACCAAACTGAAAAAGTACACAAAATTAGAATGGGTGGAAATATCCCTGCACTGAATACTAGACAAAAGGAGTAAACCTACTGCTAATTAAATTGGCAAAATAATAGTAAATAGCACAATAAATTGTAGAAGAGTGCTAGAAGACCGTTAACTAGACAAAAATGTGTTGAACTTTAAACTAAAAAAACATAGTACTACACCAATAATATAGAGGAAAATAGTACCGCACTGTAGCCTAAGTTGGACAAAAATATTCCTGCGCGATAAAATAGTTAAATATTTACAGCCATAAAAATTACTGTACATGATTATAATGGTATTAAATTACTAATAAACAATTATAATAAATAAACACAAAAATAAAGAGTGTACAATAATTCATAAGTCATATGATTGATGGAAATATATATTCATGTTTATTCCATCCTTATCTAATACTTGCATACAGCGTATGGTTGTTTTCGGCTACTACTTATTAATTTAAAATCAAATAAAAGCTGCGTTTTATACTTTGAAAAAACTCCAAAAGTCATTAGATATGAATAAAAATAACAAGTGATCTCATGTCTCAATGCTGAATTTAAGACCTGCCTCACTGATTCTATTTATGCTAGCTAATCCCTCCGTAGAACAGCGCAGAGTGACACTCTATAACTATGTGATCCATTGTTTGGATAGACTCCCCGCAACCGCACGACTGATCTAGTGTCAATCCCCATTTGTATTTCCAGTAGTTAAATCTGCCCATACAAGTTTGAACCGATTCAAAAATGTCCATTCCCTACAAGGGAGGTTCATGACACATTATCTAAAACAAAAGCTAATAAGAACAAATATTGAGAAGGTATTTTAGGTGATTTAATATAAACAAACTTCTATAAAAAACTAAAGTTGACCATGGATCCAATAACAGCTATAGAATAACCAAGTGATAAAAAAGTGAATTTAAAGATATATTTTAAAATAAATAAAAATTATGAGAATTTTTTTAAAATTTCGTGATTGTGTTTTCATAGTTTGTACGTTTAGCTGTTTCTTCATATATCATTGCAAACTTTTTTAAAACGATTCTAATAGTATTTCTTGAATTTAGTCAGTTCTTTTTACAATTAATTCAGAAAAATTAAGTTTGGTTGTTATAAAACTTTCTTTGGACAAGTATTAAATAGTCTTGGTCCTTTTAAATATTTGAAAAAGGAGAGAAATTATTGAAATTATGAACAATGTGTTACATGTATCATAATAGCTGCTTATTGTATACTACCAGATTCTAAAAGGGAGTTGTACGTCTAATAGTCTAAAAATTCGTAGAAATATTGTAAATACAAGTTTCTTTAGATATTATCTAAAGCATGTATAATCCTTACATTATCCTTAGACATACGCAGAGACGCCGACTCAACTTTTCTGCGAATTTTAACGTGCATATTAATGATAATAAGAGTGCAGGATGAGTGTGGGTGACCAGTGTAGTCTGGTTACTAACTGATTTCGATTTGTCGACTTATACAGAGAAAGGGTCATTTATTGATAGCCAGAGCAACTAAGGGATCAGCAGTTTAACGTGGAATCCGAACCACGTAGTATCGGTATGAAGTTATCTCCCTACACATAATCCTGACACTGTCTCCCACCCAACATGTACATCCCAGACTTATGTAGTAGTGTACGTACCGATAGCAACCATTGAGCAGACACCGTATCAGTATTAACAGGATCCAGCATAGAACCTTTCGCCTACAATCTCCACAACTGTGCCCCTAAGTAGCTGGGTTACAGCACTGCGCCACTAGAGTCGTCTAATATATTTAGCCTAAGATGATAGACATTAATGAAATATTCTGTTCAATTCATGCATTTTTGTTTTTAGCATATAAATATAGCCTATATGCTTTTTTATATAAGATTATACACTATTATTTGTATTACTACTATTATTTATGCATGTTTATTATTTAATCGTTGGGGTATTTACAATATCCACCCATCCATACTTTGGTCCCTAATTTAAAGGGTCTCAGTCCGGCCCCAATCAGAGTCATTGCCAAATGTAAAAGGGATCAGCCAATAACGAAAAGCTATCATTTCATTTGTTATTGGGATATTAATTAATTAATCTTGACGATAGGCGTCTCAAGAAGAAATTAATAATTATATGGGTTGTTTTTTCTTACATGTTAAAGAAAGAACTTACCGTTATTTTGGTAGTGTTACACTAAGAGAGCAAATACAATAACATTATCTCTCAAAGATTACGATGAAAACTGATTACTTCTAATCTTAATATATATAATAAAAAACTGTGTACTCTCTCATCTAGAAACCTCCGGACCCACGGAACAGATTTTCATGAAATTTGGAGGGATGTTAGCATTTATCAAAAATCGATTCCGAAGAATCAGGCTCTCGAAGTTTCCTTTTTTTCGAAAAAGAAACATTTGTATTAATTTAATAATTTATTAGAAACTGCTGATACAGTAAAAAAAAACAAAAAAAAAACGTAAATATGACACAAACGATGGCGGCTGATACTAACTCTGACATATTTGAACTATTGTTAAAGTAGTCTCATAAGGGTTTTTAGACTATAATATGTTGTTATCTAGGAGACCGGTGGCAGGCTGAGCGTCTATATTGATGGGATAGTTTAGAGAGAACCGCGAAGGGAAGGGTAAGTGAGCTTAGAGAACTACCCAATAGTGAAGCAAAGGCTGTCGGCTTGTAACATATGAATGCCATTAGTTATCATGGTCGTAGTTTTTAAATGCACGTTTTATGAGACATCAACCCCAACTGTTACAGGGTGACCTGTGAATGAATTATAGTAATTAAATTAAAAATATGAACAAGGGCAAGATTATAATATGGTTAGTATTTTATATTTATTTTAAAAATTGCAAAACCTTTTTGTTAGATTGTGAAATGCCGTACTTTACTACACATAAGTAAACATTTATAAGTTAGATATTGGAAAGATTTTTTATTTATACAAAAGAGCCGTTTCAAAGAATGAAGGCTACTAGATTAATTATTTTTTGTAGAGAGGAGTTTATTTGAAAACATTTATCTCGCACTATTTTATTGTTCTCAATCTAGTAAACTTTTAATTGTAAGTGTGTTGATTGTACTATATGTTTAGACACAGAGAAGAAGGAAATAGAGGTCTTATCTAATAGTGCACTAAATGTGTGTCGTGTAGTTATTTCTCTAGTTTGCCTTGCGATGGCAGGACTAACACCTTGTCAGTCCCTGGACTATAATAGATTTCTTTATACATCTATTATAGTCATAATAATTATGACTATAATAGATGTATAAAGATGAACATTAGTGGTAATATATTTATAATTGCTACTGAGACGTTCACTGGCCATTAAAAGCGACCTCTTTTTATTTTTCTCTGTGGTTTCAATCACAAGGTAGGCTAATGGCAAATTTTGGAGGAGAAGGAATTATATACTAGAGAGCTTTCACACCATAAAAAAATGTTATTTAATGCAGTTTTATTTATTTTTTATTTTTTTTATTTACAATGTTTTGGAGCTGAAATATTCAATATATTTGATATTTTTCGTACTCCCGTTATCAAGTGAAACAGTTATTTTGTGCAGGTCGTAAAATTAATTATCTAATTTAATTCTGAAATTGATTAGAAAATCAAGTCATAATATTTGTAATAATTTAAAAAAATAGTCTATTCATAAACTATCAATAAAAATTAGATAGGCAATAATTTTAAAAAACACACACATTGTGGAATGACACAAACCACAAACATTCCCGACAGAACCATGTATATCTGCAACTTTGAAATGTTTCCCTTATTCTAATAAAGTTTTTTTAAGTCCTCCCCAATAACTCCACTTTGTACACGACAAACACTACACTTGGATCAGAATTTTTAGAATTTTTTTTTTCATTTTCATATTTATTTATTGACAAAATGCATACATTACAGGCATTAAAACCCAACTACAATGTTGCATTAAAATAATACAGTGTATAAATATCGAGGAATGTAGTTTTTCAAGAATCACTTCAAAGCATACAGAAAAGCAACCAACAAATAATAAATATATTAAACTTGCAAACAGATGAGATTATGCTCGTACAATATCTAGTAGGTTATTTAATCATTACAACAAACTAAACATATAAAAAGTGGGTTAATAAATATTTAAATAAGATATTACAAGACAATTACTCTGCACATGCTCAAATAAAAACGTACAATTAAAATATGTTGAAATTAATAAATTACAATGCCGTTAATTAGATCAATAAAACATGTTACAATAAATTAATTTAACAATATACTAAATTAATGCATACTGGCTTTTACAGCTTTTAAAAAATTTTTTAACGAATAACTAAAAATATCAACACTTACGGAAAGCGAATTGTGTAGCCTAATCATAACATTGAGTGGAGAGTTAGCAGACAGGTATTGTTGGTTTTTGAAAGTTATTATAGTTTCAGTGATTTATTTGGGTACTCAGCACATCTAGGATACGAATATTTGTTCTAATGCAAATATTTTTGTTTAAAATTTAAGTTACTTTTTTTATCAAACAAGTTGGTAATTATGTCATTTCACATACAAAACCGTAAATCTGTCATGGTTTAACAGGTTTTCTTTAATAATCATCATATTATTTTGAAAAGCTATTTATGTACTATTTTCAACCCTAGGCTTTATTAAGTGGTGACAGCAGTAGGCCTACTGAGCAAAAACTAATATATGTAAATATATGTTTATATGTTTTCTGTATTCTTCATGAACATTCTTCTTGGTCTTAATTTTATTGGAAGTTACACCATTCTACCACACATATAGATAACCATTTATGTAGTCTTGCGTATACTTGACAAGGAAAATATACAAGTTCCCAAAACTTTTATAGTCATCCTAATTTTTAAACTTACCCATCACACAAATACATTAGGCGCACGTTCCGCTTTCAGTTACAACGAACAAGATTCAATTATTCGAAATCAAGTCAGCAGTGGCAACTTGTCACTAAGTTGACAATCAAGCGAAGTTTGCCAACTTCAAGTTACAGCTGTTCACCACAGTTGTGGTTTGTCACTAACTTTGCCAGTCTGGCTGCCATCTTGATTTATCAAGTACCCAGGTAGGCGGCATCACCCGGTTATTATTACTGTACTCAGAAGTGACAGTATACGATGGTACTTTTATTGACAATTGTCTTCAGTCTGTGGCTCTTTTAATCATCAATTATTTTGAAAATTATATAGAACCAGGGGACACCCCAGCACGCTTCGTGTGCCATCCCCGACTCTCACTGCGCTCGATACACTTCGGCGTTCGGCTTCGGCAAATGACTTTTGACTACAAAAAAATGGTAGATACAACGTAAAATCACAATATTAGATTTATTTACAGTATCTAACTCAACATTACTGCTTTTCTATCTACATATTTATTAGTATAAATACCCAATGGTGTTACTTAGTCTATTCCAAACGTGTTTAATTTGTTTTTGTTTAACAGAATGAAGATTACATTCTCAATGGATCAATAGTATAATGTCAAACATACAAAACGAACATGTTCATTTATTTACAAAACAGCTGTTATTAATTTACTAAAATCAACCCACAATGTTATTCTTATGGAAAAAAAGGAAATTTTGAGAGGAAACTGGAATTCTGAAAAATCCTTTCTTAGAGGGTCCCTTCGATACTAAAGCTAACTTTCTTCAAAATAAAAAAATCGTGTAAATCCGTTTGGTGGTTTTTGAGATTTCGTGATGAGTGAGTATTTGGCTTTTATATATCTAGATATGCCTAAGTAGGCCTATTAATTGTATTTTTAATTGTTTTGTTTCAGTTTCACCATTGTCTATAGAAACAAACGACAGACCTAAACGATGCATTAACTGTAGTTGCGCACATGTGCTGCTATCTAACGGTGATTGGTTTCAAATAATCGCTATATGAGCGGACAGCCTTCTTTTTTATACAGAATAGTTAACGGTGTTAGTAATGTGACTGATGATTAAGATCATTATAGATTCCAGATAAAAAATATGTAAAAGACCGGCATAGAATGAACATTGTATTGTTTTGTTCAAATTTTAAAAATCAGGGTGTTAACAAACAAAACGTACTGAGATTGGGAAGGAATGCTCAATATGTACACATATTCGAAAGTGTGCTTTTTACTTTGATCAATGTTATAAAAATGCAGATATAATTCGGATATTGTTCTATAAACATATTTACTTATACACCATAAACTAATAAACAGATTTGTAACAAGGAATAAAGAAATAAATAAAATTCAAGGAAGTATACGAAGACTTAAAATAATGTTAATTTATGGGGTAGCAGCTCTTTCCTACTCGTGTGACACGCTGAATGACTAAAACAAACTTCCACAAGTCTACACTAAAACAGGAAAGTATCCGACCTAGGACATGGACTACCCTATTTGTCTAGATTATCTGATATATACATACAGGGGGTAACTAAAAAGGTGTCCTACCGATTCTACGCCTGATTTATAGAAAAAAAAAAAAACAAATAAATAAACTAAAAAATGAAGAACTCTGTAAGGTTTTATCGAATATTGCTCCGTTTAGCGTCTATCTGTCTGTGTTTTTTGCAAGAAAATTGATAACTCAAGAATAATTTAATAGTTTGACTGACTAACTTAACATTTTGCACGATTCTTTATATTAAACACTAATTACTGGTATTAAAATAGCCATTGAGTCATCTTTAGCCATTTCAAAATGGCAGTCGTTAAAATTGTTCAGATAAAAATATCTTGTAAACTGTTTAGGTTCGTCAATTTTACAGATGAAATAAAAAAAAAAAAAACTAGTACAAAAATAATCTTATATTGTATAGGCTATATAAAAATACTTAAATATTTAGCCACAGATAAGAAAGACACAGAGGTCACATATAATAGTGGTCTTACATGTGTGCGAGTGGTTATTTCTCCAGTTTTCCATGAAGATGGCAGGACCATCCTTGTCATTCCCCCCTTATTGTCCTGCATATTTTCAAAAATAAAATTAATACAGATAATTAAAGATGTACATCAGCTTATAATCTTTTTCTAGCTGCCACTGAGGCGTTCGATATAGCAACATGAAAGTGACTTCTGTTTCTTTTTGCTCTGTGGAATTAAGGTATGTTTTTTTTAGTATAATAATAATTTTGTATTAACTTATTTTATAGTAAACTTTTGATTATACATAAAAAATACTAACCAATACAACGCTGATTACAAACTCAGCAGGACCAATAATATGTAGGCTATGTTTTTGATCAATAAACTATAACTTTGTGTTACGATAGTTTTGAACAGATATATAAACTGTGTTTTTTAATAAAACTTATTATGTTGCTTCATTTGTGTTGCAAGCCAATATAAAAAAGAATTTTTTGTTTATTAATCAATAATTAATTACAAATTGGTCCTACAGTATGAAACAATATCCGGATGTTAAAATATTCATATACCGTCACAAAAAACTAAAACACTCTCCAACATTTAATACCTTCAATTGGGCGAAAACTAGCCATCCCTCTTGAAAAGAGCACAATAGATAATTTTGAACTACGTAATTCTAGTTTTAAAACACATTTCCCTAAAGTTTTCACTAAAATGCGACATACATAAAATTATTGCACAGGACATATTTTATTGATTCAAATGCATGATTCAAAAGTTAGTGTTTTGTTAGTAAGTTAATATGATGTTTTCGCTTAAGTACGTTTTGCCATATGCAGTTTCAATAATGAATTTTTTAACTCATTCCAAGGATGAACTATTTATTTTGAAGGGACGATCGGGATATATCATATCATATTTACTAACAAATACAAAAAAAATCGCAGTATTTTAAAAGTACCTGCTGTTTACTTGACCTTTATAATGGAATGAAAATATAAACTTGTTCTCACTTACTTAAAAATTAGATTGTGAGATAGTTAAAATTCACTTCGGTAAGTCTAAAATTTACGAGTGAACTTTCCCGTAACTGTTGATGTTAAGAATAAGAACAAAATAGAACAAATGGGGTCAAATCAAAAGATTGTCCGTTAGAATAAATAGTAAATTTTGAGACAGCTTTCGTGGATTTATAAGTGAATTCCAAGGTTCAAACAGACTGAAACATTTTCTCATATTTGTATTTAACTAACTATTTATCGGAACTTTTACTCTAGTATTCCCGTGAAGCCCAACGCTACAAGAAAGTAATCTAGTACACAGGCCTACTTAACAAATGTACAATTTTAATTTTTATTTATTATAGGACTACTTACCATAGAAAATAAATGTTCGTTCTAATGACCATTAACTTTGAATCGATTGCCCTAAACAATACGCTGTTAGCCTACTCCACAGAGAAAAAAGAAACAGAGGCCGCAACGAACGGCTAAGTAGCAATAATGTATAAATTTCCAACTAATGTACATCTTTATACATTTTTAATAATAATTACTACATTTATCCTTCAAGATTGGGGGGAATAAGGGAGGTACTGACAAGGTGCTGGCCCTGCCATCCGCATGGCTAAGTGGAGAACTACTTAACTCACATTTAGAACACTAATGGACGCGACATCTGTTTCTTTCTTTTCTGTCCTTACGTGCTGATTAGCATATCTGAACTCAATGCGGGGTTCAAATACCGCGACACTTTGCTGGACTTGGTACAACCCAAGTCTTTTTCAAGTACTAAGTCTAAATTACATCTAAATTAACTTATAATATTAGTACTTATACTAAAAAAATAAAAAAATACGCTTATAAATCAAACTCTAAGCTTTACCTGGAAGTACAAACAAATGTATTTTTTTTTTACTTTTAATCACAAGTTAGCACAGCTCTATCAAAAGGATTTTATTTTATTTTTCTTGGATTTATTAGTTATTTTATTTATGATTGTTATCCTAATATTAATTAATTTTTATTTGTTTGATTGTGTGTTTTTAGTCGGAAAATATTCATTTTTGTAGGTCTATTTGTTTGTGTTTTCAGATTAGGATGTAGGCTATAATTTATAAATATTGTTAACATAACTCGGACTAGTGATATCGTTAGTTAATTAATTTAGATATAATTTAGAGGTTTTATTCTTGAAAAAGACTTGGGTTGTACCAAGTCGAAACGTCGTCTTGTGTTTCTACCCGCGATGGTGGAAAATATCCAGCAATCCTCGTCTATTGGCTACCTTATTAAAAAGCTTCTCTCAATAAATCATATCTACACAGCCAAAGTTAAAAAAAGTAAATACTGTTAGTCTTAAGAAAGATTACCGCGCAATAAAAAGAAGTAAAACTGATCATTTTGGATGAGTTATTGGGGACAGGAAGTGTGTTAAAAGCTCTAGCCCATATATTTATTGGCCAACTGGTAAACAGCGTGGGCGTCCTAGCCGTTATTGGCTGTCGGATGAGGGAAAACATTAGTCATCTGTGAACGACAAGAAATAGCGAGCGACAATGAGCAAACAAACTTCGCTTGTCTTGGGAGGCCGATAACAGCGTTGATAGCTAATTTAGTTTTCTTAGATCGTAGTTGCATGGTATATTATTTTTCTTATTTATGACGAGTAGTATGGATATAAATGTGTGTGAGTGTGTGTTAGTGACTAACACGCCCTTTTATATAGAGTAGAAAGGTCCGTAAACGCATTGACTACCCTTATGAACAGAGAAGAAAGAAACAGAAGTCTCGTCTAACAGTACGCCAAATGTGTCGAGTAGTTAGTTCTAAAGTTTGCCATACGATGGCAGGGCCAGCACCTTGTCAGTCACCTCCTTATTCCCCCTCCCCAAATCGTCCAAAATAAACGTAATCTTACAGAAGTACTCCGTATAAAGATGTAACTTACATTAGTTGCAAATCGAGATGTAACTGCTACTATGGCGTGCGGTGTGACCATAAGAGAGCAACCTCTGTTCATTACTTCTCTGTACCTTGTGTGACTTCGGCCCCGGTTATACCAGTTGGTGAAGTCTCACTCGCTGCGCTCGGTCTGTGACTCGTTAAATCGACAGTACTCTGTATACCAATAAAAATAACCCAACAAATATTTAGTATTGTTTTTCATTTTATCAGTAATTTATTACTATCGTTATTTAACGTTGAACTTTCGTATTTATAACGTTATTTTAATGGGCGAAAAGGGTTATTTTACGGTATGTAACTTCTAAAATTTCTTTCTTAGTGCCCGTCTACGATATAAGCGCGCTAAGAATAAACCGTTAATTTTTAAAACAGTTTTTCCCTTTGTGTTAAAAGATAAATGTTAAAATAATAGATATTAAAGAGCCTTTGTTAAATTTCATATTTATAGTTTTCAATTTGTTACAGCAATTACTATCTTTATAAGTTAGGGTTAGGCTAGTTATAACAATTTATAATTTTATATTACTCTTGCATTTTTGCGCTTTAGTTGGTAAACAAGTTATAATGTAGAAGAATCTTTACTTTGTCATTGTAAACTTGTAGAATTTTTATAATTTTGCTGTCATCATTGCCATTAATGTATAAGTATTTTTAACTGCCATAATGTAGCTTAGTAAGCCAATATACAGTATAAAAGGCAAAAACCTCACTGACTGACTCATTCACTCATCACAAATTCTTCAACTTTCCATGTAGGTAGAGAGCTGACATTTTGTACACTGTTTATTTAGGTCTTAAATAGAACAACTAAAGTATTTTCATCTTGATAAAGTACTCCTAAGGGGTAGAAACCACCCTTAAAAGATTACTCCATAAGGATAACATTGGGTTTATTTTAGCAAATTAATAACAGCTCGTTTGTAAATAAATAAACATGTCTATTTTGAATGTTTGACATTAAACTATTTATGCATTTTTAATATTTTACTATGAGTTTAATCTTAAGCTGTTAAACAAAAGTAAATTAAATGAACACGCTTGACATAGGCTAAATAAGAGGCAAAACAAGTAGTATGAGTGAGATACTGTAACTGAATTTATTATTGTGATTTTACGTTAAAAGTTAATGTACTAATTTTTGTATTGAATAGTTACATGCCGAGGTGTATCGAGCGAGCGTCGGGGTTGGAACGCGAAGCGTGCAGGGGTGTCCCCTGTAAATAAATAAAATCTTAATTACCTCAACATTTAATGTCAATAGGCTGTAAAGCCAGTGATATTTCACTTGTAAACAGTTCATTGCTGTATATTTATTACGCACCCTCCATCATTTGATTCTTACCAAATGGAATTATTATTCTGTGTACACTTACTGAGGTATACTCACGTCTCACCCCAACCTTGGCGTCTCAGTAAGCACCGTATTATTCTGTGTACACTTACTGTGGTATACTCACGTCTCACCCCAACCTTGGCGTCTCAGTAAGCACCGTATTATTCTGTGTACACTTACTGTGGTATACTCACGTCTCTCCCCAACCTTGGCGTCTCAGTAAGCACCCTATTATTCTGTGTACACTTAATGTGGTATACTCACGTCTCTCCCCAACCTTGGCGTCTCAGTAAGCACCGTATTATTCTGTGTACACTTACTGGGGTATACTCACGTCTCACCCCAACCTTGGCGTCTCAGTAAGCACCGTATTATTCTGTGTACACTTACTGGGGTATACTCACGTCTCACCCCAACCTTGGCATCTCAGTAAGCACCGTATTATTCTGTGTACACTTACTGTGATATACTCACGTCTCACCCCAACCTTGGCGTTTCAGTAAGCACCGTATTATTCTGTGTACACTTACTGGGGTATACTCACGTCTCACCCCAACCTTGGCGTCTCAGTAAGCACCGTATTATTCTGTGTACACTTACTGGGGTATACTCACGTCTCACCCCAACCTTGGCGTCTCAGTAAGCACCGTATTATTCTGTGTACACTTAATGGGGTATACTCACGTCTCACCCCAAACTTGGCGTCTCAGTAAGCACCGTATTATTCTGTGTACACTTACTGTGGTATACTCACGTCTCACCCCACCCTTATTGCCTCAGTAAGCACCGTATTATTCTGTGTACACTTACTGGGGTATACTCACGTCTCACCCCAACCTTGGCGTCTCAGTAAGCACCGTATTATTCTGTGTACACTTACTGGGGTATACTAACGTCTCACCCCACCCTTGGCGTCTCAGTAAGTATCGTATTATTCTGTGTACACTTACTGTGGTATACTCACGTCTCACCCCACCCTTAGTGCCTCAGTAAGCACCGTATTATTCTGTGTCCACTTACTGAGGTATACTCACGTCTCACCCCACTCTTGGCGTCTCAGTAAGCACCGTATTATTCTGTGTACAATTACTGTGGTATATGTAACGTATGCCCTCTCTAATGAGGTTGTTACATTGATTTAAATTATTTATTTAAATTGATAACAATTTATTAAATTAAAAGCATTACTCTTAAATGAATTGTCGCCACTTTGGGCTCCAAACCGTAACCTTTCACACCTTTGTGATGTTACATTAATTTAAATGTCATAATTAATTTGATCAAAACATTCTTTAAATCAAACTCTTTAATTTAATTCAACTCTTTTCTTTTTTATATCTCAGGGTTTAAATGTGGGTAATTCGGTGGAGCTGTATAATACAAAAAATCAAGATTTACTTTATCACATTATTTTATTAACATTAATTTGAAATTTACTCTATTTCATTTTCTGATAAATATTGTTATGACATAAAATTTTATCTTTGATTAAATACTTAAAAAGCAATTATTGGTAACATTTTTACAAAAGACTTATATCTACACTTATCTGAGCAACTCGCACTTCTGGAGTGACCTCATTGTAACACATATTTATTTCTATCAACTGGACTAAAACCGCTCAAAAAGTCTTTTAATGTAAATTTTAATGTGTTTACTGAACACAGAAAATGAATTTAATTAGGTTAAATAATGAGATTTTTGAATACTTGTGCAACCAGTTGGAGTCCTGGGGACCTCAACATAGTTACCCTTGTGATAGTTCGGAAAAAAAATGAACGAGTGTCCTCTCGGTTGGCGTTACTTGCTATACGTTTCACATACGCACGTGGTTCTCCCTCCCTTTATTCCGTCAGCCTATCGCGTGCTTCCTTTTTTTTAGAGTTCACAAAAAGGTCGTCTGCTATTCGTTTTCGATACGTTTTCGTTCACTGTCCTGTGCTGCGCCCTAACGATCCTTTTTTGCACCCACCGTATAAGTTGAATGTGTCTCTTGTTTTGTCAACCGGTGCCTCCTAGACTCGTCCAACATCTGGTTACTGCGATATTTTCCTGGAATAACCCAACCCATGTCTGAATTGGTAACAAAGAAAGGAATGTGTTTATCCCAAACAGAGGCTTCAAGCGTCTGTTTGGGATAAATATTTCTGCTTGCTTTTCTATCTGACTGGTGATTTACTCACAACAATTCTCGAATATAATTTGAACATTCATTGGTTATTCCAATTAAATACATCCCTTTCTTTAATGCAATAATTTATTATTTATTTAAATTAATTAAATTATTCATCAATTTGGTGGACCTGTTACATATACTCACGACTCACCCCACCCTTGGCGTCTCAGTAAGCACCGTGTTATTATGAAGATCCTACCCTAAAAGTTATAATTCGTATATTCCCATTAGCAGAATCTTAGCTGGGTTTTTTGACAATCATCAATGAAGCTACGTTAGATACAAAATTACATGTTCATTTTATTCTATAAACGTGATAATAGATATCTGTTTGAGTCTGTCTTACGGGGTTATATTGTTTTAATTTCCCTTCAACACAGGAAGGTATGAGAAATTGACACTATTACAGAAGAAAGAAATATAATGTGGGGGGGGAGGATCTTTATTAAGGAAAATAAATTTATAGTTATTCTTTGAACCGTTTAAAATTGATCGTTTTCGGTCTCCTCAGTTTTAGTTGCAAACTAGAGTTGTACTCGGATAATACCAAATAACAAGTGAATTAGAAACATGCGCCATCTTGAAAACTTTAGAATCTAACATCAATTTAAATTCGTTTAGGAAACGTGTCCTAAAATTAGTGCTCCTCTGCGTTTTGGCCTATTATGATTTTTTTTTTTTTTTTTTTTTTTTTTTTTTTTTTTTTTTTGTAAGGAAAGATTGATTTTGTTAAAATTTGGAATTATTCAACATTGTAACAAACCAAATTTGTAGAAACAAATTTATATTATGAATTATCTTGCCTGAATTTCGAAGCCTAGTAAATGTTAGCTCTTATAGAAAGAAGCACAGGTTTTTTTTAATATTATTTATTTTATTTGTATATAAATATTTTTATGGAAATAGAAGAACATTGCTTATGGTATGTATTTTGAATCTGAGGCCATTTTTACTTGTAATTTATGAATCAGGTTCTGGCTTGATTATTGGCATTTGGGATTAAAAGTGGTAATGTTTCTAGTAATACCAGTATAACGAAGCTTCCTGTTGCATCAAACCTTGACTTTATTTACTTAATTTCCAGCTAAATGAAATCTTAATTTTCATTCGTTTGGACTATTCTCATTTTCTTTTTTTTTTTAAGAGTAGTCGAGAAACTTTCCAACTGTGCGTGTAATTTTGGTCTTACAAGCTATTATTTAATACCAACAATCGCCTGCTACGGTCTTACACATTTTTTTACACTTTTAATCTTCTTATGAGATGTTCTCATTACAATGCGTTTAGTTAATTCGTTGTAGCCTACCATATGTAGGCTACACGATAATGTTGATATATGATTTGGGCAAAAATTTAGTAATATAAATATGCAATATTGCATTAAGCGTGAAAGTTCATTTGTTTTTGGAGTATTAACTAATGATACTTTTAAAGAAAAACTGACTTTAGTTAGTTACAAAGAATACATTCATTCATCAACACTTGTTTGTAAAGTCATGTCTTGATGAATGGTGTCTTGAAAATCAATATTATATAACATTGGCTACAGTCTCTTTAATGATTACCAATGGAGACCAATTATTTATGAATAATAAATTATTGAATGTAGGCTTGAATAAAAAGTTGAGCATTATTTTATCATCTTATCTACTCACTGGTAAAACGAGAGTAGCTACGAATTTTTATGAAACTATGTACAGTAACTAAATTCGATACAGGAGTGAGAAGACTGCAGGTTATTTATAGCGTTGGAATGTGCCTTGGGCCCTCTCTCACGGTCTTCCTAGTTACTATGTTATTGTTATGGACGATGTTTTTGGTCCTGATGTAATGTTGTTACGACACTTAATATCAGCTGTTACAGAAATCATCCCACAGTTAACAAGTTTGTTTTTTATACTGTGTGTCATTTTTATAACATTGATGCAGAATAAAGCTGTACTTTGAAAAAAATCGAGACCTAATTTTTAGGAAACTTTGAATCTTAATTCGATACAGGAGTGAAAATATTCTCAGCCTATTTTATATCTTTGGCCTTTACCTTAGATACTCTTTTTTTACAATTACTATTTTGTTACCCTGTAGTGAAACTCGGGCAATCGACTAATATAAAAAGTAACGGCTGTTAGTCTTAAGAAAGATTACCGCGCAATAAAAAGAAGTAAAACTGATCATTTTGGATGAGTTATTGGGGACAGGAAGTGTGTTAAAAGCTGTAGCCCATATATTTATTGGCCAACTGGTAAACAGCGTGGGCGTCCTAGCCGTTATTGGCTGTCGGATGAGGGAAAACATTAGTCATCTGTGAACGACAAGAAATAGCGAGCGACAATGAGCAAACAAACTTCGCTTGTCTTGAGGCCGATAACAGCGTCGATAGCTAATTTAGTTTCTAAATACAAATTAAGCCAGCAGTGTCGTAGAGGGATTTATTATTCAACTGCTTAATTTATGTAAAGATATAATATAATATACAGTAGTAAATTAGTCAAATTAGTAACTAGCCTATTCACCCGATTTTCAAGATTTTTTAAAATTGTCAATATCAAACCCGTGATTATTCTTTGGCTGAAAATACCAATTTTTGACAAAAAAATTTGAAAAAAAAGAAAAACATTTTTACAGAAAAATATGTATATTACGATATTTTTATGTTTTCTCCTGAAGACGGATATGACACGCGTTTCTTTCTACCACGAATAAATTAAAAAGGTATTTAACAAAGCCAGGTAGGTTAACAATATGTAGACTACTCTATGGATTCGTTGGTGGGATTACTATTGACTAGTTTTGAAAAATCATGAAAATTGTGTGGTGCCCCTATATTAAATGTCTACCATTAAATTTAATATCTTGTTTGCAATCCGAAAAGTAATTGATGACGAACCTTCGAAACCTACGCATTCTGTTTACGTAAACCGAAACGATTAATCAGATACTCTTTGTTTATTACAACGTACCCTGCTCAAATGATGCAGCGGCCTCCGCGGAAAACCGATGCATCACACAGTACACGGCGCATGCGCAGTGAGGGTCCTGCGTTTTCGCCGGCGCGGCGTAGGAGGCCGCTGCGTTGTCCCTGCAGACGATTTGGAATTGAAACAGGATTGTAATTGAGTTAGAGGTAGGCTTACAAAACTGACCGCCAGAGCATAAACACGGCCGGTTTGACGAAATGTTTATTACCTGGAAATGAATATTAATAAATTGCAGCCGGCCGGTCGATGCGATCAGGAGAAGTTATGCGCACACTGTGGGATTTATACTGGGACGAGTGTAGCGGGGGGTTGTGACTGACCGTTCGTACGGAGTCGCTGCAGGCGGCTTGCTGCTATCTAATGGCAAATCACAGCAGACGTGAGAGCTGTTGCAGTGGTATATTACAGACGGTTTGTACTCCACGCGTACATTACTCTCATGATTCGTGTGTCTATTTTTGACGAGATAAACGCACAGAAGAAAGAAACAGATCCAATAGTGCGCTGAATGGGTGTCGAATAGTTAGTTCTCCAGTTCGCCGTTTGGATGGCAGTGACAGAACCGTTGTTAGCCCCTTCCCTCGTTACTCTCCGAATCCTGAAGGATAAACGCAGTAATTATTACTACAAAATGAGACGTTCCCTGCTGCCTGAAAGCGACCTCTGTTTCTTTTTTCTTTTGTTCAAGGTGATTTAATTAAAGATTAATAAATGACTGTCATAAAATAATAATTTAATGATAAATAAATATAAATTTCTGTCAGATACTAGTTACAGAGTTAAATATTCAAGATATTAAACTGACATACTTACTGTCAGCGCAGATAATGTGTACCCGAGTTTGAAGGTTGTTTCCTAAAATGACACCATTATTTTGCTCGTTTAATTGTACGACATGAAATGTTTATTTTAACATTACAACTGTACAAGTTTTTATCCTAGTTGGAACAAAAAAAGTTTCGGAATTTTATCTACTGTTCACTGTGCATCAACTTTACGCTTTGGTTACTCAAAACCCCGTAATTGATTCGGATTTATATTTTAATACGTGGTTGGCAGTAATGTTTCATATAAGTTTAATAAATTTCAGGATTTTTTATTTTCAAAAAGAAAAGTTTTTCTAATTCCCTTTGAAGAACCTTTATTCTTATTATCTCTACTTAAAGAGGCGTTCATAGTGTTCAAGACAATACTTACAATAAGAAAAATGGCTCTTTGGACTATTGCCCAGGCATGAGCTGTTTATTGGGAACAAGAGCATAGGTGGAAAACAGTTTCAATATTTCTCCAATGTAAGTACATATATGCGCTTTGAACTGAGCCGACTCAGCGACTTACAAGCTCCGAGGACCTTGTGGGGGAGGCTCGTTTACATGTCACCCACTCATACATTTTCAATGGTAAAACGAGCTCTGACGTCATCAGTTCAATTACTTCTCAATTTATAAACGTATCTGCTTCGATAAACATTTAGATATTGTGGCAATCTACCTCAGACTGGAGGATTTTCTTAACCGCAACAATAATTTTATCTTTAACCCTAAGATTGTGGTTGCATGCACATGAAGGTTTTTGAATGTTTAAACATTAATTTAACATACATTTGTACATTAAGTTCATGTAAATATATGCATTATGCACATGGGTTCATGGTTGTAGAGTTAAAGATCTTAGGCAAAATTAATTGATAACAGTTGATTTTTGTAAGCGACCAGCTTGTTATAATTAGAGAATATGAACTAAGAAAACAGAAGAATAATGAATGACAAAACATTTAGCTTTAATTGACATAAAACTATACATAACCAAGATAATCGAACAATCAAAGCAAGGCCCAGTAATTCATTTAAAAACAACAATAATAAAGTAAAAATAATAAACATATGTTTTTTTTAAAAGTACTCTTCAATTAAAACACAGATTCATATCATTTTCCCCCTCTCAACGATGAAGACACGTAATCTTTTAAATAGTTAGGGGGCCTTCTAATTCTTTGAGGTCGCTGACTATCACATGAAGATCGCAGACTTCCATCTGGGAAACCATCTTCTAAATTGTTTTGAGAACTACTTGGCGACAGACGATCATCTTCTTCCTGTTGCGTATTTAGCGATTGAGATTGCAGTAGTTTATGATCCCTTAAAGGTGGTGATACATTACTATTTTCTAAAACAGAATATTCTTCTGTTCCCCTTGAAGGTGGTGATACATTACTATTTTCTAAAACAGAATAGTCTTCTGTTCCTCGAGGAGCCAAGTATCTCAAAGATACTGTGGTTTCCGTCCCATCAGGAAGCTGAACAAAGGCGTAGTTGGGATTAACCTCTAACAGTGACACTTCTTGAACTTGCGGATCATATTTTGAAGAGTTGGCATGTCTTTTCATCAATACATGCCCTGGTACAGACAGCCATGAAGGTAAAGATGAACCATAAGAACTTCGTCTTTGGTGTTTAAACATTCTTTCATGGGGTGTTTCATTTGTTGAAGTGCAAAGCAATGAACGTATGGCATGTAAAGCTTCGCCTAGGACACATTCCCACCGATTAACTTCTAGGTTTTTAGACTTGAGTGCTAGCATAATTGTTTTCCAAATTACTCCATTGTATCTTTCAGTTTGTCCATTGCCTTGTGGGTTGTAGGCAGTTGTGTGACTTGAAGCTGTTCCAATTGAAGTTAGAAAAGTTTTAAGCTCTGCACTCATGAAAGATGAACCTCGATCAGAATGAATATATGAAGGTGTACCGAAAATATAGAAAAGACGTTTCAAATTTTCTATTATTGTAGCTGAGGATAGATCTGCACATGGTATCGCAAAAGGGAATCTTGAATATTCATCAATTATTGTCAGGAAGTATCGATTTCTTGAGGAAGAAGGTGTAGGGCCTTTAAAATCTAGATTTAACCTCTCAAAAGGTGCAGTGGCTTTAATGAGCTTTCCTTCAGTCTTCAAATAGTTAGGTTTGATTTCGCAACAAATCTTACAATTTCTTGTCATCTCCCTGACCTCATTGATTGAAAATGGCAAATTCTTGCATCGTATCCAATGAAACATTCTTGTAACGCCTGGATGACACATATGCGTATGCAGCTGACTAAGAGTAGGACTTGAGATTTCATTTACAGAGGCACATATTCTAGAAAAGGCATCGGCAGCAGCATTACTTTTGCCAGGCCTGTAGACAATATCGAAGTGATAGGTAGATAGTTCCAAACGCCATCGGAGAATCTTTTCATTTTTAATTCGATTTGATTGTTTTTGGTTTAGCATAAAAGAAACTGACTGTTGATCTGTTATAAGTTTAAAATGCTTTCCAACAAGAAAATGTTTCCATTTTCGGAGTGATTCAACAATAGCGTAGGCCTCACGTTCTACAGCACAATGCCGTCGCTCTGTTTGTGACAGTGTCCTAGAAAAGAATGCGACCGGTCTACCAGCCTGTGATAAAGTTGCTCCTATGGCTTGATCAGACGCATCTGTTTCAACCTCAAAACTAGCATTTTCATCAATTGAATAAACAGCTGATTTAACAATCATTGATTTGATCTTATTGAAAGCATCAACAGCTCGTGTATCTAAAGGAAACCTTTTAGATTCAACAAGAGGCCGCAATTCGTTTGAAAAGTTAGGAATCCACTTAGAATAGTGGGCGAACATTCCCATCACCCTGCGTAAAGCTGCCAAGTTGTTTGGAATAGGAAAGTCTAGAAGAGGTTGAAGCCTAGTTGGATCTGGACGAATGATATGATCAGAAATCGTATTGCCTAGCAAGTTTATGGATCCTTTTGAAAAAGTACTCTTTTCTTTATTGATTGTTAAATTGTATTTCTCCACGGCTTCCATGAACTTCTGTATATTTGCATCGTGTTCTTCTTGATTATTTCCGCAAATGGTAACATCATCTAAATAAGCGAAAGTACCTTGCAGCTCTTCAGTTTTAATTATCTCATCAATAAACCTCTGAAAACATGGAACCCCATTCGTTACACCAAAGGGAATCCTACAAAATTCGTATAGTTTGCCATTTGCTTCGAAAGCGGTGTACGGTCTATCTTTCAAACTGATTGGAACTTGGTGATAAGCACTACTCAGATCAATAGTGCTGAATATAGAATACTGGGCTACTTTATTGATAATATCATTAACCCGAGGAAGAGGATAAGCATCCAGTTGAGTAAATTTATTTATGGTTTGTGAGTAGTCAACACACATACGTTTCTTATGATTTTCATTAGCAACGACGACAACTTGGGCTCTCCATGGTGATTTACTTTCTATAATTATACCTTCTTTTAAAAGGCGTTTGATCTCCATATCAATAAACTGTCTGTCTGGCAAAGAAAAACTCCTGCTTTTAGTAGCTATTGGTTTACAATCTGGAGTTAAGTTTTCAAACAACTTAGCCTCAGGGACATTTGCAACAGCTAAGTTACATATTTCCAAAGAGGGCTTGGAACCTTTAAACTCAATTACAACTTTTTCATATTGTTGCAGTATGTCATGGCCTATTATGAAATCAACACAAGAATTTGGTAATACTGAAACTGGAAAATGTTTGAAATACTGATCTTTTAGTTTCAAGTTTACATTACAGGTATACTTAATTGTGCATGATAATGACTTGGAAGCCATTGATATTTTATTAGATTGAGGTTTCAGAACTAAACTTAGATCTTTTGCAAATTGTTCGTCTATGTAGCTTGAAGAGCTCCCACTATCTACTAAAGCTTTGGCATTCACTCCATTAACAGTTAAATCAACCAGTGTTTTAGACAAACATGCAGGAGCAATTACTGAAATTACATTACCTTCAGCAAAATCGTTCGTTGATTTGACGCCTGTGGAAGAAGCAGCTATTTTTGATTTGTTAGATTTTGAACGGCACACTATTGCAAAATGACCTATTTTGTTGCAGTAATGACATGTAGCTTCTTTTGCTGGACACTTAATTCTGGCATGTTTTGGTCTTCCACAGAAGTAACATTTTTGATTTGTGGCAACAGCTAAAGTCTCTGTACATGAATTGCATCCAGTCTCATTAGCTAAAACAGTGACATGTTTGTTCAGTGTTGGAAGAGCATTTACAAATTTGTCTGTATTCAAATAAGAACTTGATTGTGTCTTTGCCATTTCAAAAGCTAAAGCTTGTTCATAAGCTTGTTCCAATGTGAGAGAGTGGTTTTCAAGTAGTCGTATTCGAGTTTCTTGTGAATGTAATCCTCGTATGAAGGCGTCTAATATATGAGCTTCTTTATTTTCTCGAGCAGATACTGATTTAAATTCACAATCTTGACTTAACTGTTGTAAAATTGTGAAATATTGTGACACTGACTCATGTGGTGCCTGGCTTCTAGTTGCTAATTTATGACGAGAGAAAACTTCATTTTTAGGCTTCACATAGGCAGCTGTCAATTTTCCAATAGCATCTGAATACTTGTCACAATCATTGAACAATGTGTAGACTGTTGGTGATACATAGTTTACTAAAAGAGATAACTTACCTTTGTCATCAATGTTTTCTACACCAGATATAAAGTTGTCAAAAGTACATTTCCAATGAAGCCATTCATAGGTAGAATTGTGTGAGTTAGGGTCTGTAATAAGTTTATCTGGACGAAGAAGTTTATCCATAGTATTTAATGAATATTTATGTCAATTAAATTGAACTAAGAAAACAGAAGAATAATGAATGACAAAACATTTAGCTTTAATTGACATAAAACTATACATAACCAAGATAATCGAACAATCAAAGCAAGGCCCAGTAATTCATTTAAAAACAACAATAATAAAGTAAAAATAATAAACATATGTTTTTTTTAAAAGTACTCTTCAATTAAAACACAGATTCATATCAGAATATAAGGGCTTCAGCAACGGAGGAGAAACGTTCCATCAATCCGATACCGTCCATCACGGGCGTGACTATATAACTTCCGCCTTCAGTGTTCCACGTCCACAACACGTGTTTATTTGAAAATATAACTGTAATGAACAGTAAAAGTTTGGTTAACTGTTAACATTCATTGTGTTATTCTTATCAATAACTAAATACTAAATATTCTAAGCTTGATTCATTAGTGTTAACCAACCAATGGTCGCTACTGCTAATCGTGCATTGGGTGGGGATTTGTTCTGCGCTGCCAGCACGCACTATGACCATTTTTAAATAGAATGACACAGTGGAGGAAGAGTAGTTCTCTATATCACTTGCACCACTCAATGCATCTCTCTCGCACCTGTGTTTTCAGTAGGTCATTCTCTATGCGGCTTATATATACTTCCACAGAACAATTTGTAGTCGACAAAAGCAAATGAAAAAAAACTGTATCTTTATTCCAGCATTACATTGTTACAGTGAAACATGTTTTTACGTAATAAGCGATCCACTCTGTGGCTAATGTTTCTTTTTTTCTTCACACGCTAATTTAATCACATAATACGAAATGTTTATAAATATACATTACTAGTCAATAATTTAGCACTTGATATTAAACAACTTTTATTTACAGTTATGTCACTGTTCACTGTTCGTGAACTTCCACTTTTCAAAACTTATCACTGTACCGTCACAAATAAGCAATCCGTCACTGGTCGGCCGAGGTGTGTTTTTTATAAGGCGCCACTACAATCCAGAAGTTAGAGGTGTGATCTGGAAGTATACATTTTGTATATGGTACGACCTCCATATAAAAAATTCTAGCTCCATCTATAGGCAAATAAACTCCTACACTAGAAAACTCTCACACTGTCTAGGAACTACTAGATTGACCGAGTAGACGGAAGTGCTCCCCGCACCCCTCCACACAGAAAGGAGGAGGAGCTTCTCAAATTGGCATGGCCCTCACAATATGTTATAAGATATACCCAACTGAATAACGGTGCTCCCCAATAGATATTACAAAATTAACTGCGCGTTTAAATTAAACAGATACACGATAGAGAAACAAAACGCAAAAAAATAAAGATAGAACACTACAAAACGTAACTTTCAAGTTACGTACTGGGACTTATATTAATAAAATAGTCCCATTACATAATTTCCAATTGTCATTAAGTTACAATAAACGCTAACCGTAAACGTTAAACATTTTTAATTTTAACGAAGATCTTTCGTTTACCAACGTTATAATTGTAGTATATGTAATTCATTAACTCAAAACAATAATACGTTCATTATTTATACTTATCAAATTCACAATATTATCCTTTTTTAACAATGTGAAGTGAACTCATGCTCGAGTTAGATCGTTATTTACATCTTATTGCACTCCCATACTATAAAGGTATTAGTATCAGTTTTAGGATTGATATTACACCGTATGGCTTCCAGTGCTAGCAACAAAAAATAAAAACAAGAATAAATTAATTAAAGGCGATAAAATAAAGTGTTTATCTCCAGTATGGTAGAGCTAAATCCAGGTTTAGTATCCATTCGACATCTGCTTATCCGGTGAAAACCAACAAATCCCCTTTGAAAAGAACGCAATGAGCAATCAATAACTGACTTATATGATAGGCTACATAGTTTTAAATTTGGCTCTGCAATCAAATAACTGATCATTTACCATTTCCCTTTATATTTCTAGTAGTTGCATCTAGTAGTGTAAGCAACGTTAACCAATCAAAACCTAGAATGCCTTTTTTTTATTTGAATGGATAAATTCGAGAATTTTTACTCACGATTTTTACCAATTGACCAGACTTGATTTTTAGGTTATTTTTTAATCAGTAAACTACCATAGTATCGCAGACCTCACGAAATAACAGGTCCTTTATACTTATTAGCTCATTAAATACGAAACAAACGTTAAAAATATAAAAATAAGTATAGAAGATGATCGTTTTCCAAACCGCAAGTAACCGCTGGGAAGACAACAGCCTATTTTAGATTTTCAATCCTGCCACCAGTGGACCAAAACGTGCTGTCCTATTTTAAATGTATAGCTATTGTTTATTGTTGTAATGAATTGTAGTGAACATTTTACGATTATCGAAGGTCCATTAACAAAAATTTTAAATGTCAAGAATTATATTTAGAGTTTCACATAATTGCTGTAAAAACAATTATAGAAAGACTAGATCTATTTCAAAAATTAACATATAGTACATTAGAATAGTTCTCCACCTATCAAATGACACTCAAAGTGTTACGATATGATCATTATTACTGACTTGAATCGTTTAAATAGAAAGCCATGTTTTTAGCGTTTTTCGAGGAGCGAGAGACCTATCTCCTTACTCTGCCCATTCTCCATATAATGTTGATATGTGTTGGGAAATTATTTATAGGGTAAGTGGGTGAATATTACTGATAGATATTCTACTCTAGTCTAGGCCTGTTTCTAACATTGTGCATCTCAACTCGGCTCACAGTCCTGAAGCTTTAGACCCTCGGCCATTTCATATCTCCTCTAGGTATGGCAAATATTTTCAACTTATCGATACATCGCAAACCAAATATCGATCTAACGATAATATTTAAATAAAAATATCGATATATCGGGTAACCGATATATCGAGTTGTAAATGATTTATATGTTTAAAACTATCCACTAACTCTTACGTCATGACCAAAAATACACTCACGTTTAGCTGTCACTATTTAGAACAGCCTACTGAATGTAACATTAATACTGTGGGGTTGAATTAAAAAAATTTAAATAAGAATAATTATACCTAAAATATTATGTTAATTATAAAAGTAAATAATCTAATAATGGTTTGTAAGGTGACTGTATAGGTATGTTAGTCGGCGCGACCAACATTTAACTTAATTTAACTTTTCCAACCACTGGTCTACAATAAACTGCATTTTTGTGCGTTAACCTCACGTAAAAAATCTTAATAAAGTTACTTTATTATTTCAATGCATGTTTTGTACGTATAAGCGGCAATTTAAATGTGTTTTGTTGTCCAATCTTAATGATTTTGAGCACACGAGAATAACGTTGAGGTTGTAGTGAGAATAACGTCATTATTTAGCGATATGATATATACGTATGACCAAAATATCAGTATGGCTGATATTATCGAAAGAACACTACTATATCGATACATCGAGACATATTTATCGATATATCGATACATCGAAACATATTTATCGATATATCGATATATCGAAACATATTTATCGATATATTGAAACATATTTATCGATATATCGATACATCGAAACATATTTATCGATATATCGTTTCCATCCCTAATCTCCTAGTCCTCCAGATTTCACGGTTCGTTACCGATGCACGTCCAGTTCCAGCAACTGATAGAACTTTCGCAATTAAGTTGACAGTCGTCTTGTAAAACTCACCGGTTGCAGGAAAAAAACTGTTGACGCTCTCAAAGACGTACAAAACTGCACAAAGACACCGATATCAACCAAGTGCCAGCAAAGGTCAGTAGCATCGCTCTCAGGTGTGTGGTCCAGTCAGTGTTAATTAATAAAACTAATTAATGAGCGTTGAATATGCAGGAGTGCACGCAGGGGCAGGTGCCTCTGGAGCAGCCCACCTGAGCCAAACTGGACCCGCGCTGACCTAGGCACTTCCGGCCAAAAAAAACTGGATACAATTACAGCAATTAGTAATATTTGTCGACAAACTGGTCGCTCAATCGTACATCCTAATTATTAGATATAAAGTTATTACTATTCGACACACATTCAGCGCACTATTCGACGCGGCCTCTGTTTCTTTCTTCTCTGTCGTATGTAGAACTAAGTTACTCTTCGTAGTTTTTATGTTATATAGTTACTTAATTAGCGTATTACGTTTCGGTGGAGATACGAAACAAGTAAATGTCATATTAGTAATTGATAGTCATAAACGTTGATAGGTTAGTAATAATTAGTCTTATAACATTTGTCAGGTTTTTTGGTTCATTAGATATTTCACATAGTATACTGTGGAATTCATTGATGATTGCAAGACATTCGTACCCATTGGAGAAACAAATCAACCAAAAAATGGAGATTTTTAGATTTGTGTAGGATATTTTGTCTCTCAGTAAAAGTGATTTGATGTAGAGATTTAATTATTTACAGTGAATGAATTTGTTTAGATTTTTGATTAAAAAAGTTTATTTTATTTTAACCTTTAACGATAATTAAACAGTTTAACTTTTATTCTTTATATATATATTTAAAACATAACTAAACATTTAATGAAATATATTATGAAAATGTTTCCTAGCTTTATATTCCCGTCACTAAGCTGGAAAGGACTAAGCTCACGTAAGAAAGTAGTATCATTTTTAAATAAAATTAAGTTTTTTTAAAGTTGTGGAACTGTGTTTGGGGGAGGGGAGTTCCAAATTCGTGTGTACCAGGGAGATTCCAACAAATTTGTATTTGTGTGAGTAAAAACTGTGTTGCAAAATAAATGGAAAAAGCATAAAAACCCGACCTTTTATCATTAAAAAAAAAAAAAAAATAGTATCTTCCACAGTGAAAAAAGAAACAGAGGTTGTAAAGAATGTTTTTCGAATTGGTTTATCAACTTGCCGTGGAGTCTTGTCAGTCCTTCCCTTTATACCCCTAAATCTTAAAAAAAGTTAACAATTATTACTAGACGTTGTACTAGGATGTAAATTAGTTGTAATCTGGAAGTAACTACCACTGAGGCGTTCGCTGAAGTAATGAAAATATGTAACTTAAAAATTTAATTTAGTACTATAATATTAGACTATATAATGGTGATATATATTACGGTACATGTTAAATCCTCAAATTTTTAAATATCAATGTGCCTAATATTTATGTATTATTCGGTAGTTAAATTAAGTAATTTTATAAAGTGTACAACCGACCTTAGTCTACACATTTATTGTTCCAAAACCATTATAAATACATGTTCCAATATTCCAGTCCAATTATTATGACATTTTATATCACAACATACAAATATATTTCGTTTTCAAGTCGAAAAATAAATGACGTAGTATTGTAACGTAAAAAAACTATGCGTTTTATTGCGAAACTATCGTACAACCAATTGTTTTGCACAATCAGTAAAACTGATTTTAAAAAATGTCAACAACTTGTTCACACCGTCATTCTACGCGATGTGAACAAAAACTGTTGAAGGTTTTTACGAATCATCAATGCCATTCTCACGATACCAACAATATTCGGCTACATTGTTGGCAAGGTCACACTAATTATATTGTTGTCGCTGTCGGCTGTGTTTAACCACTGTGTATACGTGATACAGAAGGCCACCGTTGTTCTCACGTGATTTTACTGTTAGATCGTTGTTTTGTTGTTTTTGAAGATAAACGGTTACTATAATTACAACGCTCGTCAACAGACAATTTTACATTGTCGAATTGTTTCATGATGTGAGTTTTTTTTAATTTCTGTACTCAAATCACGATGGTATATAAATATACCTTAAAATCATTGTTAAAAAAACATTTCAATGACATAAATTTTAAAATATTTTTTCGCACTATTTCTTTGCTTTAGTTAATGACGTCAGAAGTAACGATTTGTGTTTACATACAGCACAGTGTGTTGCTATGCTAAATGATTGTAATTTGAAAAATGCATTCAGATTGTTTATAAACAAAAATGTAATACCAACATAACCTATCTTTCATAATGAGTAATAGTATATTTGTTACAGAGCTCCAGTCCAAACGAACCGACCGGCATGGAAGGGTGGAGTAGAACGTGACGTCACTGGTGAGTGAGTCATCATGGACAGTCGTTTAGAATAAGGGTAGATGCTGTAGACGTAAGTGCATGAATAATTCAAAATAATAAAATGTTAAGCAATTTTTTTATGTTAATTCTGATACAATAGGGCCCATCAATTTACTCAACTTTCCTAATGACTAAAATTTAACACAAGAAAAGTTTGAGTTGAGACTCATTGCCTTGTGAAATGAAGAATATAAAACATATTGTTCAATAAAATTAACAGTTTTCTCCTTAACACTGATAAAGTCATTGCAGTAATCAGTAATATCAATGTTAACATTGACTATAGAAACATACTGTCCGAAGTAATGCGTACAGACGTGTACATGTGCTGCTCTCTAACGGTGATTGATTTAAATAAACGGTCGGACGTTGTAATGCTTTGATCGTTACGACTGTACGTATTCGTGATTCTAATCGGTGTATCTCGTTCAATTGAATCTTCTTTAGAACACAGACTTGAAGATTTCCCTTAACCATGTTCATCTTAGGTTCTAGACCAACGTGACATCTACCCGTCTTCAAGATCCTGACGTGGTTGTTGCTATGCCGTGCATGCAGCCAAGGGACCGTGCGCGGGACGTGAGCAGCGAGAGGATGTCTACCGGAAACACGGTGCAGCGGGATGCGGCACGTGTACAGAAGCCACTTCCTGTCACGGGACACGTGTATTACTCACAATTACAACAGTCGAGACAACACGTCGTTTACAGTCATGTCGACAGAATACTAGAAGAGCTAACGCACGCGTATCCTACAAGCAAGTCTCCTGGTAGACGGCTGAGGATCTGTTCATAGGACCACTGTCAGTTAGGGTTGGCAACGATATGTCGATATATCGGAAATATCGATAAATATGTTTCGATATATCGATACATTAGTATCGATATATTCTTTCGATAATATCTTTCATATCGATAGTTTCGTCCGATGTATCATATAGCAATATAATCACGTTATTCTCTCTCCTCAAAATCATCTTTTCGAAAAAAAACACACTTAAATTGCCTTTTATACGCACTAAACATGCGTTGAAATAATAAAGAAGCTTTATTTACTTTTATTACGTGATTCTAACGCACTAAAATGTAGTTTATTGTAGACCGACCAGTGGATGAAACGGGCAAATGAAGTTCTGTGTGAGTTGACAACGCTGACTCAAAGATGGCTTATTTGAATACCTTAGTGAATTAATTTCTTAAATTTTTAATGTTTATAAGAAGCCTAAAGGCATTTTTAATGTGAAAAACCAAAAATAACAATGTTATTACTTTATAATTAACATAGTAAGTAAAGGTATAGTTGTTCTTATTTTGAATTTTTTCATTCAATGTCACAGACCACAACTTGTTTTGTATAGAAAAATGTATTTAATTTTTTTCATTCAGTAGGCTATTCTAAATTGTGACAGCTAGACATGAGTGGATAATTTTAAACAGATAAATCATTTACAAATCGATATATCGGTTACACGATATATCGATAATTTTCTTTCGATATTATCGTTAGATCGATATTTGGTTTGCGTTATATCGATATGTTGAAAATATTTGCCATCCCTACTCTCAGTGGTGGATTATTGTAAAAGGTCTCTTACTGGCTTAGTTTTTAGTGTTTCTACTTCATATGCAGGAGGTTACGGGTTTTAAGGCGTTTGGACTCAAGCACTCAACGTTTGTGCTTTAGATAGGGGGGAAAAGTGAGTTTCATCACGTATAAATAGGGATGGCAATGATTTATCGATATATCGGAAATATCGCAAAACATGTTTCAATATATCGATATTTTATATTCGATATTATTGTTAGATCGATATTTGGTTTGCGATATATCGATAATTCAATATATCGATGTGTTGAAAATATTTGCCATCCCTACGAATAAAGAAAGAAGCAAAGGTCACTTTCTTGTGGCCTCAGTAAAAGTCGTTATAAATAGACTACTGAACATCTTCATACATCTTTAGTGATAATTACTACATTTTTCTTAGGGATTTTTTAAATATAAAAGGAGTTACTGATAAGTTGCTGGTCCTTCCATCCACACGGCAAACTGGAGACAAAACTCGACACACATTCAGCGCATTATTGGACGCGACTTCTGTTTCTTTCTTGTCTGTGTTTTCATCATTAGAATAATGAAAGTGTTCCGCGTCAGAACAAAAAGATAACTAGATTAATATTTTATCCAAGAAGATATCGCTAATTTTACAATCATACACATTTTTATTCATTTATAAAGAATCGTTGTTTTTCCTTCAACAATCAATACAGTACGTCTTAAATGTAAGCTTAATCAGATGTTAAGCATTATGTTCTTTTTAATATCTACTGTATTTGAAGAAAAAATATATTTACTAAATTTCGATAGTTAATTATAATGTTGTGAGATAACATTTTGTCGAAGTGAAATGATGTAAAACTGCTTGACTTTGAACGACAAATTTATCTGACTGATAAAGTAAAAATCATTTAAACTTCACGAACTCGTTAAATAAGCTTTACCATAAGCTGATCCAAGGATACGTACATAATACCTGAAAATATTTCTACTATGTTTTATTTTCTTTACCTTTTTTCACATAAATTGTTCTTCTTTTAAACAAATATTTTACATTCTTTCCATTGTATAGTCTTGCCTACTTAGATAGATAGTTTTTCTAGTTGATATACAGTAGTTTTGCTTTTTTATTTTCCTCTTTTTTTATTTTGCCGAATTATGGTATTTTGATGTTGTTGGTTTAGCTTATTATTCAGTTAATGACGAATGTATGTTTCATGATTGCTATACCTGTGTGCGTATTTTAAACTCTAATAGTTTCTTGCTCCATTCTTTCTTGGTGCATTTCCTCTGCGTATTCGAGTAACTTTCTTGTATATGTTGAATGTCTTTGTCTTATTATTTCTGTTTCCTTTCGAAGGTTTCAATTTATGTTTTAGCTATGTGTTTTGTGCCTTTGATTTTTTTTGGGCGTTGATTAAACAGTAACTGCTGTTTCGATTCGATGGTGTGAATCGATAATCAGTGCATCGACTATCGATCTATTCATCATCGTGTATCTTGTTAACGACCCAGACTATCGTATCTCTAATCAGTAATGTAAGTGTGGTCAGTTTTTTCCGAGCCGTATTATTGTTTTTTGTGTTTGTAAAAATGGATGGAAATAAAAATAATTATTATCATTAAGTAAATGACATAACTGATGATTAAATCATTGAAACTTTGTATGTTTTAATTATTCTGCGTGATGTATTTTTTTCGTTTCTGTGCACTGTTTCAAGATGTTGAACTTTCAATTTTTCAGCGCATTGATTGAATAGTAATTGCTGTTTCGATTATGAGTGTATCGACTATCGATGTATTCATCATCGTGTTAACGACCCAGACGATAGTCAGTTTATGCCATAACTGACGATTCAATCACTCAATGGGCCAGCGGGGGCCGGGGCCTCCCTGCTGCTGATTTATTGAAGCCAACCCCATAAAACCGGACCTGACCAATATTTGAGTTTAATTACAGACCACATTTATTGCCCTATAAACATTACTACCCCGCTCTTCGCACAGCCCACTATCGTCTGTGCCTCCGCTCTCCGTCCTCGCCCAATAATTTAGTACTGTACACAAACAGCACCTTTCTTGTTTTAAGTTCAGCCTGCTATCGTGGACTGGAGATGTCTGGAGGCAAAGACCGTAAGATTGTAGCAGTTAATGGGATTTGTTTGGAAAATGATCTCAGAGATTGTAACTATAATTAATTTAACGAATCTTCCGATTTAACTTGTGCGTGCTTAGTGGTGGTTAAGTGAGGCTCTGACGCGTGGTGTTGCCAAGAGTACACTGCATCTGGATTCTCTAACAACGAGGAAAAATATATTAATAAGACAATATAAACAAAATGAAAATGAACAATCATAAAATGTATGCTTGCATACAAATAAACACATACAAACAAGTAAGTTATCAGAAAGTTGCAAGTAAACAACTGAAATGTGACAGCCATCCAAGGCGTGCGATCCAAGGTTTTCGGTGAGTTGATTATTTTCCAATTTTACAATCAAAATTAGTTAATTTACCTTCCCTTGAGACAAGAAAAATAATAAAAACCATATTTTAACCACTACATTAGAACTTGTAGCCTTATGAAGTGGTGAAATCAGCTTATTTAAAATCAAGCATAAGACAAAACCTTTCAAAGTACAAGTTTAATTTGTTATAACTGCGTTTATTGCATATAACTGAAAGGATTAACATGTTTTTCATTTTTTTAATGTAAAAATATTTATAATTTTAAAGGTAAAAAATAATTTTTTAACCTTTAAAATTATAAATAGTTTTACAATAAAAAAATTAAAACACATTTTAAATCCTTCAGTTATGTGTAAAAAAAAGTAGTTATAAAAAATGTATTTTGTACTCTGAACGGTTTTATCTTATGCTTGATTTTAAATAAGCTAAATTCACCACTTCAAAGGCCACAAATTCTAATGTAGTGGTTGAACAAAATTTTTTTAGTTTTTCCTGTCTCAAGGGAAGGTAAATTAAATAATTTTGATTATCAAATTGGAAAATAATCAACTCACCGAAAACCGGTTACACTACCTTAAGCATAGCTATGGTTACGGCTGACTAATATCGTCACGTCATTGATCATAGCGATTTGAACCTCCTCGTAGTTCCAGCTTTTGCTGTAGGAGCGCTCTGAAGTCAAGCCGGCAGATTTCAATGGACTATGTTGATTTGCATAGTTTGATTATTTCAATATGTTTAAGCAATACATGAGCCTCTACAAAAGCGTTAACCCACCCGTCTACCCATACACGTACTGTCATTAATTCGTGCTGACTGTACGTATGCAAGTGCTGATGGTCAAGATAAGAGGTGAACACGAGTTGCTAAATAATTCCATAAGTGTAGATGAATGAGCTCAGTTTTCATACACTAATTAAGGACGATTAATCTATACACAATGTAATTTATCAACATCTAACAGTCAAGGTAAATAAGAGACGCATAACTTTATTGGAATATGAACCACGTATTATTGGACTGATTTTCGGCTAACTGACAAGCCTGATAAACTGAACTAGATCTTGGAACCAACTCCGAACTCTAGCTACCACCCAGACGGACGCACAGGAAAGAAAGAAACAGAGGTGTGCTAAACGTGTGTCGAGTAGTTATTTCTCCAGCACGTAATGCGATGGCAGGGCCAGTTCCTTGTCAGTGTTTCCCTTATTCTCCCCAAACCCTCAAGGATAAACGTAGTAATTATTACTAAAGATATACAAATGTGTTTATTAGTTGTAGTCTCGATACAATAGCCACTGAGGTGTTCACTGTGGGCCATAAGAAAGCGATCTCTGTTTCTTTTTTCTCTGTGGTGGTCGCCGTGTCGGTACTTACAGGACTGAGAAAAGAACCCATACCTTACATCAACACTTAGTCTCCGACTAGCAGGATCACAATACTACGCCAGAGTGGCGGATTAAAACATGTTAAATTAAGTCATGTTAATTAGATAGCTAATTAATTATTCTTACATACTTTAAGATCGGGAAATATTAAAAAAAAACTTTAGTTTTATTAAAAGTTCGACTAACACAGTTTTAGACAACTCGTTCCACTTTAGATTTAATGTTTTTAATATTCATTTTTTAATCGAACAAACACTTCGATTTCCAGTTATTTCCCTCAACGTTTCCATGGCAACAACCATGGTAATTGGATTTGAAATGTGAACAAACCATGGTAAGTTCTAAGAAGTTGACTTAAGGTTACTTTTGGAACCAGAAGAGCGTAGTGTAAACCTATTACTAACTTACTTGTAAATTATAAATGGTACAACTGCAATATTTTAAAACACTAAACATTCTTGGAATTTGAAATTTAACAATTAGTTTATATACTATTGTAAATATTGAAACTAATAAGAGGAGGCTGCTGACAAACTCTTTTGTTATTTTTTAGATTAAAATAAATTTTTAAAATTTGCTCAAAATAACCTAACCTTCTTAAGAAATAAATTAATTACTTTAGTTGAATATACAAATTTTTGCTTAAATAGTTTTGGTTTGTCTTCATTTTATTTTATAATTGAATAATCTGTTTTGAAGCTACTGTGTGGCAATTATGAATATTCGACTGACGCCTTCACAATGTGAATGCCGCCCGCAGTAGCCGCCTGTCGATGGCAACACCTTCTGACATCAGATTGTAAATAGGCATTTAGCAGTAACATTTTCAACTTATAATTTGAATTTTGTTTAATAAGAAAGCATGTTGACTTTTTGAATAATTATATATCTATTTACATAATATTTAAATTTTGTATGACGTTACACAATTTTACAGATAAATTGATAAAATTAGTTATATGAACTTTATCTCTATGATACGAGATCGAGTAAAAAGGCAAGTAAAAATCGATGTTTGAAATTAAAATGGTAAAATAAATTGACGTCTAAATATTGTTGCTTATTTATAACCCCCTGAGTCCCTATGTCCTTTGCAAAGGACATCAATTGTTGGAGAATTAACAAGAAAAAAGAATGTTTGTTCGGAAAGGTTGGCAGCCCTGTCTTTCTAGCAGACTTACAGTATTTAAAGCACGTGGAGCTACATAACCTACAAATTACTGGAGGGTTATATGTGAAGATGTCAAAAAAGCCGAAAAGACTGCTTCAAAACCACTTTCGTAAGTATAAAACAGATGCTTTTTTAGCAGGATCTTACATATTTATATTAAGTATAATATAGTTGCTATAACATAACAGTATTATTATATAAATATTTATTACCAGTTGTCATGGAGAAATGTACCAAGTTTGACGTCCTTTTAAAAGGACACAGGGTCTCTCTTAAGTAAAGTATGATTTTTCACGTGTCCGTTTAAATGGACAGTGGCTCTCAACATAGTAAAATAATATCAATGTTTTATCATTCCTCTTTTTATCTTGTATAGTTATTATAATTTATGTCTGAGGTCTAGACTTTATTTATACGATATATATTTACGTATATTTTTTTCCTAGTTCAAGCTGAAGACCTTACTAATGTCCTGGATGGCGTGTCTGATGGAGACAATGACGTTGACACTATTGGCTTTAGCGATGATACAGATGGTGACCCGACATTTGATCCAACGACTGACCCATCATTTGGAAAAATCAATAATTATTCAGACACTGACAATGATAATTAAGTGACTACAATCTCTCCCAAAGTAAAAAAAACTATCTAGATAAAAATAACTATGGTAGGTAAGATTAGCTATATACATAATAATTCATCCTATTTTAAATATATTACATGCAACCTTCCATAATACATATAGTACTATTTTATTATGTGTAAATCTAAAGAAAATGTGTCTATTCCAGATTGGCATTACATCAAAACGCGACAAAGGACCTCCCAAGAAAAAGCTGGCTACTTTTCTAATAAGGAAAGAGAAAAGAAAAATGACGGTGTCAAGCCAACTGTATTTTAATCAGTTTTCTACTATTAAAAAACTACTATTTATATGTAAAATGAAACATTTTATTATATTTTTAATAATGTTTTAACTACCCATAGTATGAACTTGTAATTAATAAACATATGTTTCAAACACACCTTCTTGAGACCTCGTGTTCTTTTAAAAGGACGTCCTTTTAGGTGCCAAAATGAATGAATTACTTTTTTAAATAATTTGTTTTGTAAAACCATTGAGTTTCAAATAAAATATCAACATAAGACTTTATTATGAAACTTTTTTTTTCTCCGGCATTCAACTACATATGATTTTAAGTCCTTTAAAAAAAACAGTTCTCAATCACTACTTTGTACATTACTTTTCAGGACTCAAATGTATTAATTTTAATGTACTTGTAAAAGGACACCGGGTCTTTAGAACTACTATAATACAATTACACCCAGGATTTATGAGGTTATGTACACTATACTGTAATATTTCGTTTAATTGGATAATAAATATAAAAGTTGTAATAGAAGTATGTACGTTTTAAAATAACTTAAGTCTTGAAGAAATCCAAAGTGAGTTAACGTTACGCAATGTTAAAGTTAAATAAATATTTTGGTTATCACTTTCAGTAAACCACTTTTAACTTCCACAGACCAGAGAGATTCAAAAAAATGATCATCATAGTTTTTGTTGAAAATGTGTTATACATTTCTGATGTGTGACGTGTACCCATTTGTCGTTGTATAAAAAAGAATAAGTAATCAAACCATCGATTCGTTGACTTAAAATCATCTGTATATCAACCTACCTGTACATCATCGATGGGAAAACATCGATCATGAAAGATGAGACCGATGACCACTCCTATTTTTCAACAGATATTTAAAGCCGTCACTTATTGTTTGTTGAAAATTAAAATTGCTAAAATTCATGATTTCATTTTGTTACAAAAATATCAGATAGCCTACTTTGTCGTATCGTAATTAAGAACCACCAATTTTATGCAACTATTTGATTTTTTTTAGGAGATTCCGTTTGTAGGTTATGTTTTGACGCTATCAACAACATTCCATCTTTTCAAGGGGACGGTTTACGAGGAGTTGAATGGAAAATCTTCAACCTAAGTCTAGTTCGAGTTTGGTATGAAATGAAAAGTCTATTCTAGAGAAATTAACTGCCGCAAACCAAACTTTGAAATGTTTATCCTTTCCAGAGTAGCGGTCATTTGAATTTCAAAGAAGCTAATTTGAACAATATCAATCCTCCGCTTTTACCGGTTGCAAGTTAATTATTCTGATCTAAAATTATACGTTATAGAACACAGTTATTAAAAAAAAAAAAATAATTTATCAAACTATATATGAAAAATAATGTTGTGAAAGCGTTTCCATATGTTATTCTACCCTGTAGGCCTATATTGGTTTGGTAAAGGCCTAATTATAATTTAAGAAAAGTAAGTACAACAATCTCATATATAAATATCTACTATCCGGGTTGAGCCGTGAAAAAAACAAAATACTGTTTCTTTCTCTTCTGTGCAGACATTCGTCAGTCGTCCATCTGGCCAAGTCACCACTCCACAGGTGTTCGTGTTATCTCCGCCTGTACCCTCTGTTATCAGGCAGAGATGGCCCCTTGGGTACGGTGGCTCACGCGGCAGGTCACGTAGATGACCTCGCTAGCAAAACGACCAAGAGAACAGGAGACTCGCTGGCGCCTCTGCCACTGCAGCATTCCGAATTCGCTCCCCAACAACTATTTCATGAGTTGGAGGAAGAAATCAGTGTCATCTATCAGACTATCAGATTGTCTGTGATGACTGTAGAATTAAGAAGCAGAGTAGTTGGACAATTGAAGGGCTGATGTTTAGGTCACACAGTGACTGAAAACTTCTTCAGTATTTTGGTATAAGTGCATCTGGAGTTATACGGGGTGGAAAAAATATGGAAACGTTTTCAAAACAACACTATTTTCTCCATAGTTAATTTGACAATTTTAATTTTTTTAGTAATTGTGTTCCATAAAGTATAATTTTTTATCAGAATAATTTACTTGAAACCGTTAAATAGTGGAGAAATATTACTGTTAAAATTAGTTACTTTAAAAATCAAGTGACCGCCACTCTGGAAAGGATTAACCTTTCGGAGTCCGGTTTGCGGCAATTCTTTTCTCTTGAATAGACCTTTCATTTGATATCAAACTAGACCTAGGCTTATATTGAAGTTTTCGATCAACTCCTCGTGGTGCAACCCCCCCCCCCCTGAAAAGACGAAATTTCGCTAATGGTGTCAAAAAGTGTGTTCTTTGTAACCATGATAATGTACAAGGTTTCAATGTCACAAGTGAAGTCATACAAAAGTTGTGAAAGCGTTTCCATATTTTTTCCCCACCTTGTATTAAACATCCCGAGGATGATGACGTCACTTTTTGACGTAAAAATAAATGCGTATATTTTCATTAGCCTGTAGAAAACTTACACTGGCTCAACTTGCAAAACTTTAATCTCTCATAGATGTTTGTTTTATAAAAGCTTGAATGAACCATCATATACAAAATTAACGATCAAGATTTATTTATTAACTGTTAAATATATACGTGTGTATAAAAAAGTGTGTATACGTTTAAAATGTGTATAGTACATTAAGAAGTCTATTAAAGCACGAATTCATAGACTAAAGGTTCTCAGTTTGACCCCAATCGTAGATAAACATGTTTTAGGGATCAGCCGATAAGCACCGGCTGTTCATTTTGTCATTGGGCTTTTAGTTGATGACACTTTCCAAGGAAAAATTGGTCTTGACTTGTAACAAATACTGTAATCTAACCCTAAAAATGCGTGTTCGCCCATGACTTTCAACTAGTTCAACTCACAATTACGTGATCTTCACCTACACACTGTACACGATGAACAGTCAGCAGCTGTGTTGAGGAAAGTGGGTAGGCCATTCATTCTCCATGTAGCCTTACAGTATCTATGTTATTCTGAGTAGAACCTCTGTAATCCGTCGTGATTAGGACTGTACGCGTGTTCCAATCAGCTGATCGGCCCAAACACAGCCGTACACTCTAATAATATCCTAGTTATAACGGTGTCTGACAGTCGCCAACACCTTCCCACACTAGACAGCCTGGCTACGTTGGGAAAGTTGTCAATTTCTGGCACAACACGGTATTAAGGACGCAAATTGCCTTAAGTCATCAATAATATCGACTGACTATATTAAGCAATTTACGCTTCTGGTGGAAATCTTAGTTTCTCAGGTGTTGTAGATAAACATTTTGTTTAGAAGAAGTCTACATCAATTAGTCGTTAGATCAATTGTTTTTTTATCCTAAATTTTATTTAAGCTATAATTACTATCAGTTAAGTAACTTCATTAGCTGAAAGCTGTTCTTAAAAATAAGCAATCAAAGCAACTGTTTTCATCCCTTAAGAAGTCTTGTCTGCTTTTCCGTTTTTCATAATGAACAACTGTACAAATTAAAGCGAAGAAAATTTCAAAACGATAAGGACTTTCATATCTCAACATACCCTTGGAATGAAGACTAGTACTGCAATGTATGGAAGGTTTCTTCTACCAGTTGATCTAAGATCAGAGATCAATGTCTTAAAAGCAATCTGGAGCAAATATCATAAGGTTGGGAATGGGCTTATAAAAATAAATTAAAAAGTAAACATTCCAAGTAAATTGTTCAAATACAAAATAGAAAGTAAAAGCGATTAGTACAAATCTCTCTACAAGAAGTGCACAGTCCATATTAAAAAATGACCTTGGCGCAGAGCTTGAAAACGCCAGTTCGATCAGTGGCCGATAGATCGTGTGAAGCGTCTTTTCCTCCAAGTCAGTGTGTGTGAGAGAGAGAGGGCATGGACTATATCTCTCTTTGTCACACCGTTTTTTACTATCTCTGTCTCTCTCATACTGCCTTTACTCACAGCAGAGCACTCTCGTGGCGACTTGTTAAACTGATTTTTCACCATAAGGCTTGTTCTTCATTATAGACATTTTTATTCATTGGTAAAATTAAAGAAGTCTTTTCACATAGTACTGTTACATAGTTCCCTATCCTTACATTGGGAAAGCAGAAAAAATTGTTTTCAGAAAAAAACACGAATACAGTTTAATACACTCCGAATGTAACTCGCGTGATATGTTGGTGTACAGCTGGTATTTACGCTGTAATTCATTTATTTTCGTAAAAATTTGATGAATTTTATACATCTACAGAGATACTTCTATCAGTCCGTTTTCTAGTATTTTTTCGTGGTTAAGTTTTAGCATAAACAACTGTAAAGTATAGATAAAAATCCACATAACAGTTTCTAAATATTATTTTGGCAAGCCCCTTGATAAAAAAGAGCCAAGGATGAGCTGAAAAAGTTAAAAATAATATCCAAACAATGCGATTTTACTTTTGTAAATCATTTAAAAAAAAATATTTTGAGTCAATGCCTGAATCTTTTCATACCACATAAAGCATGGATGTAGAATTGTAGATCACAAGTTTTACTGCAAGGCTGTTCGTAATTTTACATATTCTGACCGTAACATTGATTTTATTTTCACACAGATAGATTGCTCATCCAATGTTAAATTGTGTGTCTCTAACAACAATTTTCTTTTTGTGACACATCGATCGTCAAGAATATCGGCGAATGATTGTGAATGTAGACATATTTACAAACTAAGACAGAATATTTCAAAGAAATTGTCATTAATTAATAGCCCTGATCAATCATTAATCAACTGATTCCTTTTAAAATTTGTTGTGACTGACTGGGATCGAACTCAGAACCTTTATCTCCAACTACTCTACCGACCTTTGGAGTCCATCAGTGGCAAACCTCACTAATTAATCACTTTACTGACACATACATTCATATTTATAAGGTATCTACTGTAGGTGACATATTATATAATCAAGGGTTATGTTAATTGTTTTTTTGATATATGTTTATATTACAGAAGTATAATACGAGTCCCATAGATTCCCACGTTTCCTATAAGTTAGAAATTCTGTAGACAGACAGTCTGCTGAAATAGACCAGCTTTCCCTGTCTGGGATAATCTGTAGATAATTATCTGATACGTCAACAGGACAGTCAACACCTGTCACTTGGCTCCACTAATTGGCCAACGGCTTCGTTAGGTCTACACATAATTTATAACTTCTTTGACACTCTGCTAGTGTTGATTCCATCACATTACTCAGTCTCCTCTCGGAACAGTCCTTTGTTTCATGCTTTAAGGGAGGGGGGGTGTGGTACTAAACATACGTAAAACAAAAATTAGATGTTGATATACATATTTGAAGTTTATAGATCCGGCACTCGAGGACCAATCACTATGAAAGTTAACGTAAAGCATTATATATTTAGATGGATAAGCTTATTAAGCAATTCTGTGTGAGTATATCTATGACCCCCATTCTCCAAAAAGGTAAACTAAAATTTTTGGCACTTAATGTTTTATCAATGCAGGTTCGTTGTAAAATATTTTCCTGATTCTAAATGAACCTTAAGATTTTGGAAATTTCAATATGTCTTGGATCGTAACCACTCATCTACTAGCCAATCCAACAACATACGTTATCACGATTTTTGTATCCCCTCTCCTCTTCCTAGTAACTACAGTACCCGCAGCCAACCTCACAGGTTGTACTTCTGAAGAGTTTTGGTACTGTCACCTTGACTTGTAACTACAGCGATACTAGCCAATCTGACGACATTAGTTCACGACGGTTTTTACTCCCTCTTCTCACCATCTCGTAACTACAGTACCAGCAGCCAACCTCACAGGTTGTACTTCTGAAGAGTTTTGGTACTGTCACCTTGACTTGTAACTACAGCGATACTAGCCAATCTGACGACATTAGTTCACGACGGTTTTTACTCCCTCTTCTCACCATCTCGTAACTACAGTACCAGCAGCCAACCTCACAGGTTGTACTTCTGAAGAGTTTTGGTACTGTCACCTTGACTTGTAACTACAGCGATACTAGCCAATCTGACGACATTAGTTCACGACGGTTTTTACTCCCTCTTCTCACCATCTCGTAACTACAGTACCAGCAGCCAACCTCACAGGTTGTACTTCTGAAGAGTTTTGGTACTGTCACCTTGACTTTTAACTACAGTGATACTAGCCAATCTGACGACATTAGTTCACGACGATTTTTACTCCCTCTTCTCACCATCTCGTAACTACATTACCAGCAGCCAACCTCACAGGTTGTACTTCTGAAGAGTTTTGGTACTGTCACCTTGACTTTTAACTACAGTGATACTAGCCAATCTGACGACATTGGTTCACGACGATTTTTACTCCCTCTTCTCACCATCTCGTAACTACAGTACCCGCAGCCAACTCACAGGTTGTACTTCTGAAGAGTTTTGGTACTGTCACCTTGACATTTAACTACAGTGATACTAGCCAATCTGACGACATTAGTTCACGACGATTTTTACTCCCTCTTCTCACCATCTCGTAACTACAGTACCAGCAGCCAACCTCACAGGTTGTACTTCTGAAGAGTTTTGGTACTGTCACCTTGATTTTTAACTACAGTGATACTAGCCAATCTGACGACATTAGTTCACGACGATTTTTACTCCCTCTTCTCACCATCTCGTAACTACAGTACCAGCAGCCAACCTCACAGGTTGTACTTCTGAAGAGTTTTGGTACTGTCACCTTGACTTTTAACTACAGTGATACTAGCCAATCTGACGACATTAGTTCACGACGATTTTTACTCCCTCTTCTCACCATCTCGTAACTGCAGTACCCGCAGCCAACCTCACAGGTTGTACTTCTGAAGAGTTTTGGTACTGTCACCTTGACTTTTGACTACAGTGATACTAGCCAATCTGACGACATTAGTTCACGACGATTTTTACTCCCTCTTCTCACCATCTCGTAACTACAGTACCAGCAGCCAACCTCACAGGTTGTACTTCTGAAGAGTTTTGGTACTGTCACCTTGACTTTTAACTACAGTGATACTAGCCAATCTGACGACATTAGTTCACGACGGTTTTTACTCCCTCTTCTCACCATCTTGTAACTACCCGCAGCCAACCTCACAGGTTGTACTTCTGAAGATATTTAATTTCATACCTTAGTCTTACCTCTTAATTACTCTGCTACTAGCCAACCCAACAACTCGCACACATGGCCCTTACTGTCCAACTCAGCCTCCGTACACACATGGCCCTTACTGCCCCACTCAGTCACCGTGCACACATGGCCCTTACTGCCCCACTCTGCCACCGTGCACACATGGCTCCTGTTGGTAGCCAACCCACGTAGAAGAAAGAAACAGAGGTCGCATCTGATGGTGGTGTCGCGCTAAATGGTTGTCCAGTTGTAGAATCTTGAGGTGTCGAGTTGTTAGTTCTCCAAATCCCTGGGCATCCATTATCAGTTCCTCCCCTTATTCACCTCCAAATCCTCAAAGATAAAGATATAAATTAGTAGAAACTGGCAATGAGCAGATCGCTGCGGCAAAATAAGAGAGGGACCTCCGTTTCTTTTTTCTCTGTGCCTTAACCTAGCATGAGTGGTAGAGCAGGTACGACCACTACTCCTATGATAGTGTAACTGTGGTCCACTCACTCACCCTCTGCATGAAGGCTCAAATAGTGTTGAGACACCCTCTCGCGGTGATCCATCACACTCTATTTAATCCACTTCTATCTACCTATTTTTCGTCAAATTTGTCTAAACTACTACTACAGTGTTTTTCCAATTGAAGCAGATCGCCAGCCAGAGGCTGTCGGAACACAACGATCATTATGTTGATAACAACACCGCTACAACACCAGCCCTTAGGCCAACATCCCCAGATAGTTCGCGATATGTGAATGGATGTTAATTAGATATGATCAACATGGCAACCATGTTTACCTCTTTATTTTCAAATTAATTAACGTTTATAAACTGTTAATGAGAACAAGCGAATGCCTTCGGCCATCCGTCTTTATGGTTCAGAGGGGTGTGTATCTGTTATATGCTCAGAAATTATTACTTAACCACATTTTGATTGCTCTGTTAGTATCAACCAACTGAAAACAAATTCCCGCTGATCGTCATTTTGCTTACAGTAGTCTAAAGATATGAGTTAAAACAACTACTTATAAAAAAAATTGGGTGTGCGTCGGACCACACGGTGGAAGTTATACTTCTTTGGCCATTCTCATACACCCACTCACGCACACAAACAGACAGGATATATAAAAGAAATATAAGACATTTTTCAATATTATTCAATATATTTATCTTCAATATATTATACGTGACTTCATTATTATATTATACACCTATATTATCATTATCAGTAATTTCTTCGATTAAATTTCTTCGATTAACAATCGATTAATCGATAGTTCTTAAAAATTTGTTCTTACTTTTCAGCGTGACGCGGTTTCTCGACCAACATCCCATCCCAAAGTGTATAACGGGCGCAAAGAAGTATAACTTCAAAAACTAATATCAACACACATAAACTGTCTTTATTGTATAGTTTAGTTCTTTATTTAACAAACTATAGGGCATTTAGTTTTCTGCCCTTCCATATGTTTAATATTTTGTCAGGTCGTATCGGAAATAGTTTTCAGTTTTAACGATTATCGAACATTGCACACAATACACATTAGATTTGGTAACAGCTGATCTAGACGTTGCATTACAAATCTGGCTTTCCTAACCTATAAATAAATGTGAGATTAGATTCAGTTTATTCCGATCCAGCGAGAAAGCAGCACAGCCTCTTGTGAGAATACTCAAATTAGGATTTGTTATTTTAGTTTAAAATTTGGTTTAGAAATAAAGTGAGAAGTTCACTAAGTGATCATCGTTTAATTATCAAGGTACAATTCTTAATGTTTTAATCTTAGTTAGTTATAGTGTCCGTTTATCAGTGTTTCCTAACCTATAAATATAAGGTTAGGCTCAATAATTGGTATCGCTTTAACCCTACTTCTGGCAGCCCATTTTTCCTATACTGGCAGGCTGTTTTTGGGCGTTGCGCAAGGGTTTTGTAATTAATTTATAAAAATTATATTCATTATAGTTTTTAGGCAATGTTAGATATATTTATATTCAGAAAGAAATGTTTTATAATAATATGTAATAAAAGTTTTAATATTCTCACTCTTTTATTTTTATTTTTTTTTTTAATCAAAAAATATAAATTTTCAAATAAAAAAAAGGGTGGGACCGTACCTATAAATCAGAGTTATTGTAATATTTTCTAGCTTTCAAGATAGCCTAGAGACTTTAAATTTTATCTAGTTTTAGAATATATATACATTATATGGGATATTGAGAACTAAAATAAATTTATTCTATAAAACATAAACATATATACCAATGCTCATTTTTAGGTGTCGCGATGGTATAAATTCAAAAAATTTTTATAATAATGTATTATATGATAAATACATAAATATATATATTTTTATTTTCACAAACATATCAGCAGCACTAATATGCTACTGAAACAATTATATTATGTATATAAAATTATGTATTTATTTATATGTAGAAATATAAATTTTCCAAAATAAAAATTTGCAAAACTAATCGATGTATAATTGTTTTATACTAAAATAATATTCAGTTTATCAGAAAACAATTATTTATCTTCACAAAACAGATTTCAAAAGAACAAACCAAGTAAAAATAACAATAAACACAAATAACCAACAAAACATTCAGATACAGTGTTGTTGTTGTCAAATACAGCTGACGTGAATTATAGCCTATTGTGTTCGGTTCAATTCCAATATTCCGCTATCGTAAATATAGCAACAAATGATGTCTACAGAGAGGCCATTTCATTACGATTCCAAAGACACCAAATATAAACCGATAAGTATGATAGACGATTTATTAGAATCGTATTAGTGCGGGTGTGTCCAGGTGACCGCTAGCGGTCACTTGCCAACTATACGTGGTCTGCAGGTGACCGCTAGCGGTCACTTGCCAGAAGTAGGGTTAAGAAAAAGTAGCACAACCATAAAAAAAATACCTGATTTATGATTATTGAATTCCTTTAAAGTTGGTTTAAGAAATAGGTTGAGATATTTACCGAGAATCGAATTTCTGGGCTTTGTTTTGTTAGATTAATATTGTGAACAGTTGTTTAGTAGGTTTAATGTAAGAGAACAAACTATTTAGCCATTATAAATTGTATCATATTTCATAATTTTGTATCGATTTTGTCAATATAGATATAAAATTGTTTTATGGCAAAATCGTTCAGTGGAATTTATTAAATAGTTTTCTATTTCTCTTTTGGCTTAGTGAAAAAATACATGTTTATTTTAAGATACTTAATTTTAAACGTAAGATATCATTGTTATAAATAATGTATGCCTGATTTTGACTTAGGATTTTTGAATAGGTAAATCAGAATATTCCAACGCTAAAATATAATTGATAAATATTGTGTGTTCACCTTCAAATTTAAATCCATGTTTAAGTTCATTTATTTATTTTACTTCCAACGGTAAAAATTATTTATTACAATGAGAAACAGAAATGGCAACATTACAGTAACTTTTATGTAAGAAATACTTCATTGATATAGACTACAATAACCATTAAACAACAAAACAAGTATTATGAATTTGCAACAACAGTTCTAAAGCAAACAAACGTAAATATGCTAGATATAAAAGCGGATAACTACAAGGTGTTTCTTTTAAAACGCAACCCATGATTTGAAATGGGTTGAATTTCAATAAAATGTTAATTGACAATAAATATGGTTAATACGATGGGTTCAGAATACCTGTTCGAAAGCATCTTGACTTAAAACAAACGATTATGTTTTAAAATATTCCTCCACAATAAACACTATCTGGTCTTTGCTCAAAACCGTGTTTCTAACCTCAACTTAATGACACCCAAATGAAGTGAACAACAATGCAACAATGTAAATCAGCTGATAGCCAAGGAAGGGCTACCAACCTATAAACTTGTAATTATCTTAAACCCTCATTTTCTGCACTTGTAAATAGGGTTACATTTTAAAAGAAACGCCCAGTATAACATAGACAATACTCTTGCTTACAGCTTGATTAGATAAGAAATAAGTAAAGCAATAAATTAAATTAATTCTAGTTTAAGACAAATAATATGCAAAAACATAATCATGCTTAAAGTGAGGTAACATTCGAAAATAGAAAGAAATAACTCTAATATTTAGCATTACAACTAGTTAGTAAAGTTTCAAAACGATAGAAGCATAAATAATTCGAATTAACAGTTTGTAAGAAGATAATTCAGTAATAACAAATAACTTTTGTAATAATATACATCACAATAAATAACAAGAATAAGTAAAAATCGTGCCTAACTACAAATTAACCAAAAGGCTGAGCACAATTAGTGATCTGTTCTTTAGCACGAACAAGTTTTTTTTTTTCCAATTTTATAAACATACGTACGTACATTAATAAATAAAATAAAAACTATTTGGCAAATAAACAGTGCCCAAAGGGAACATAAATGCTGTTCCTTATTGTGGACTTGAAATTAGCAAAGGATATTGTTGCTGCAGAGGAGCATATGTTTGCTGCAGTGTTACCAACCAGGTCACACGAGTAAGGGCCATAAATAGTGAGCGCAATTAGGCCGACGATGCTGGAGTTATGTTGGCACCCCTTAACCGCCCTCCCAGCACACTGAAACACCTGTAAACACACCTTAAACGTGATGAATTAAAGGCGTGAAGAGTTACTGTAGGCAGTACGATGCCCTTGTGTGCAGTTAGGTCTTGGTGTATTATGCGCAACGCGCCCATTAGCCGGCTCAGAGTTTGGTAACAAGAAAGGTAAGGAGGTTGTGTTGTTTTAGTGAAGAAAAATAATATACGAGGGCGAAAAAACGTTGAAAATAAAGTTTGTTGATCCTATAAATTGAAGTTTTTTGTTAGTGAGGCTCCACGTAAATGTACTTATTTATCCTGCGTAAATATTTTTAATAGTAATCTATGAATGCCATTAAACTCGTCTAGACTACAAGCGTGACATTTTAAAACCTGAATATAGTTTAAAGTTAGGTTTGTGGACACAGAATTATCCCTACGCGAATGAAAGTTTTACAGACTTAAGCATTAAGAGGGTAGATACAAAATTTAAAATTTAGGGGCTGGTAGCCAATAGACTTATGGAGAATAAACATAGATTGTCATTGGCATTAATTGGGTCGGAAAGGGCTTTCTGGTCAAAGCCCAGCAGCTTCGGGTAAAGGTTCTCAGTTCGATCCGAATCAGAGTCATCTAATTTTGAAAGGGATCATCGGATAACCATTGGTTGTTTATTTGTCACTTGGCTATTGACTAATGACACTTTTTATGAAATAGTCGAACTTAGTCACGTTGGCTCATACAAACTCGTTGTTTGTATTAAGAATAAGTAAAGAATAAATACATTTAGACAGACATAAAGTTATTGTTGAATGGTTGGCTTGAGTCAAATACAGTACACCTTTATTATTATTAAAACATTGTTTAGTATCATTATAATCATTGTTAGTCCCTTACATGTGATGTCACCTGGAAACCGAAACACTTGACCCTTTAAAAAAGGTGTGGACAGTGTTAGATTGCAACCACCTAGTTCGTGTTTCTTACATTTTTCTTGAAGAGGAATTTAGTTACGCTTATTCTTCATTCTTCCTAAAGAGAAATTTAATTGGTGTATTCTACTCTCTTCCTGAAGAGTAAAGTCAGTTCGTATTTTCTACGTTCTTTCTGCAAAAGAAGTTAGGTTAGATATTCTACGTTCCACCTACAGGGGTTGTTACGCCTACTTTGTTTTCTCTACGTTCATCCTGAATGGGAACTTATTTCGTGTATTTTACGTTATTCCTGCTCCCCCCTGCAGGAACCCCTTAGTTAGTTCATGTTTCCTACATTCATCCTGAAGAGGAACTTATTTCTTGTATTCTATGTTCATCCTGAAGGGGTTTGTTAATTGTACGTTCTTCCTGCAGGGGAACGTAGTTAGTGTATTTTACGTTCTTCCTAGAGGGTAACGTAGTTGGTGTATTTTACGTTCTTTCTAGAGGGGAACGTAGTTGGTGTATTTTACGTTCTTTCTAGAGGGGAACGTAGTTGGTGTATTTTACGTTCTTCCTGCAGGGTAAGTTAGTTCGTGTTCTCTTCGTTCTTCTTGAAGGGGAAGTTTGTTCGTATATTGTACGTTCTTCCCGGAGGGGAACGTAGTTGGTGTATTTTACGTTCTTCCTAGAGGGGAACGTAGTTCTTGTATTTTACGTTCTTCCTGCAGGGTAAGTTAGTTCGTGTACTCTTCGTTCTTCTTGAAGAGGAAGTTTCTTCGTATATTGTACGTTCTTCCTGGCCAGAAAGTGAGTTCACGTATTCTACGCTCGTCACGTGTTGTCGAAACGTCAGTCCCCTCGTGGGAAAGACGCGTGCACTTACACTAGATACTAATTACAAACACAGTCGCCATTTTGTCTATTGTCTGGTTACAAACAATGCGGGAGCTGCGGTCGTGCACTCGTGGCCTCTGGACATGAGACGCGTGTTCTTGGTCGATTGGGGACATGAATATGGATGCCTGCTGATGCAGGGCCACGCGAAACTATCAGTGCGTGCGGGTCGTAACCATTGTTTCCCTGGCTTTTGTTGACTTAAACACGACTGTTTTGGGAAAACCAGACACTCACTTCAACGTGACTTCATGTTGTGACTTGGCGAATAACAAAAGGACGATTATTTACAGAGATCTACCAATTCGGCTGTTTTCGTAGTGTTTTAAGAAAAATGAAAACATCTGTAAAATTTGAAGTTGTATCTGCAAAATGAAAGCAATCGTTTAACTGCTGGAGATAAAACTGAACTTTTAGGTAAAGTAAACGTAAACAGTCATCTCGTTCACTCTA